>JAHWFP010267339.1:30889-170287 GCA_023313725.1 Lithobius niger | reverse complement strand
CCCCCCCCCCCCACCCCATTGCCACTACCATACCGGATGCCGATGAAAAGTCTAACTGTCACCACCCCTGTCTACAACTGTTGGTAGACTTGAAGGGACAGGAAGATGTTTCGTTTGGTAGCTTTCTTTGTGGTGGAGGGGGGGGGGGGGGGGTGAGTTAGGATGAGCAATCCTGTATATTGCATTCGTTATTCAAACATAAAATGCGTGTTAGCTTTTAAGTTAAGTAAAAAAGTGCGCGATTCTAGGCGAAAGACAAAGCTCTTGTTTATTTTTCTATCGAAAGTGATCATTAGAATTATGTAGCGCTGCCCCTGCCTTCCAAATTCGTCATCGTACCAACAAAATATCGGGGCTCCTCCGTACTACAGCCACGCTCCTAGTACGCACTATCCCGTTGCCTCACACGTTTGTCGAATTGATACTACAAAAACTGTTAGACTATATAATCGATTATACAATAATACCTGATTAGCAGGAGCCGCTATTTGTTTGACATAACTACCCGCATTGTTAATATGACCGGCGAAGCGCAAAGTAGCCACCATTTTTGTTTTTATCGGTTCGACAAAGAACAACAGATAAGACTCCGTTTTTACGTGCGGTATTGTCAAAACCTGAAACTAACTAGCTTAATTCCGGTTTAACTTATTTTCCGCACGGGCACATAATTGGGAAAAATTCTTGATCAAGGACCTAGAACCCTTCATAGCAAACGATGTCATCATAAACTGTTCAATAACAAACCAACCCTACAATTTGCTAGCACGTGTTCTCATCGAAAACCATGGTAACTCGATTGACATTCTGGGACTTCCGGCCTGACACTGTAAGTGATAAGACTGACCCGTTCGAATAAATGACTCGAGTGGGACGTGACGTCACGACGCGACCCTTTCTCTCTCCTTTCCAACTGTATTTCAATAACTGCTTTTATGCATAAAATGCATAAGCAGTTAAAAAATGTATACATATATTTTGAAAATCAAATGTGTATTAGGGCCAAATAATTTGAGAAAAGAAAGCGTGATTAGTATAAAACAAAATTACATAAAGCTTAAACCTTAACTCAAAAATTTTTAGGATTACAGTATTGTTTCAAATGTCAAACAACTTTGTCAACTAGTGTCAGCCCAGCAGAAGTCACCACTTTGCCAGCAGTTGGTAATTCTCCATTTAGTTATTTTAGTTTAAATGATGCACAAGTTTTCAATTTTATGCATTTATTGTGCCGTGTTATAATTTTCGAGAACGATAGTAATTCAGGGACTTTAGACCTTTTAAATCTGATTACATTGTTGAAAACCTAATCTCATCCGCATCTGAACTAAACATTTCTCTAGATGTCGTGATTTGGGGGTTACCTGTTGGTTTTCACTCGCCACATGGTGAGCAGGTAGTTATATGAAGTTATGAACATGAATTTTATTTTGCTTTCCAGAGGAGTTTGTTGCTCATGGGTCCAGTGTAAATTGCCTGGCGTTGGGTCGAAAGTCTGGCAGAGTCCTAGTCACTGGAGGAGAAGACAAGAAAGTCAATTTATGGGCTGTTGGAAAGCCCAATTGTATTATGGTAAGTGAAATGTGCTTCATTAGTAGGGTATTTTCTTGTCTTTGGCAGTAGATGAAAATGCTTACTTGCCAAATTTGACGCAAATACCGTAAATCGTGTATTAAAAGCCCAGTTGAAGCTAAAGCCCACCCCCTAAAATGCTTAAAGTCAAAATCATGAAATAGTGGAGTTAAAGCCCACCCCTCAAATTGTCATTTTTCTACGAAAAATTACCTAAAAGTTATATGATGTGAATAAAGATAGTACTGCTCGCTATGTTTACTGGCCCCTTCTCCCTCCCTATAGTAATACTGGACTCTTTCTTTAGTTCCTAGCACCTGCACAAGGCATTTTCTACCTTAGCCTCCTCCCTTTTTCACAGCAACTAAAAGGATGTAAAAATTGGTCTTTCAGAGATTAATGCTTCATTTAAAGCCCACCCTCCTATTTTTGCCAAATTAACTGCATAAGCCCATGGGCGTTTAATCCACGATTGACGGTACTGTATCTAGCCTACACCAAAAAGAACAGACCCAAGTTTGGTGTATAACACACCGCTAACTTGGCGAATGCCCTCCCCTCCCTACATATTGTTTTTATTTTATTCCAATCCCTGTTGATAAGTGATGGGCAAGAACTACTAACTAGCTACTTGTAAATAAAACTACTTGCAACTACAGTTAGTCTTCTGTGGGATGGTCCGATGCTGCCCAAAATTGAAATATTTTACTCCAGCATTTTGCCTTTCCCACTAAAAATAATAAAAAGGCACTTAAGTTTATTATTACTGGTAATCAACTACAATTACTGTAGTAGTTGTAACTACTGCTTAACTACTTTGAAAGTAGTTTAACTAGCAGTTGTAACATGTAGTTTGCCAATCAAGGGTCAATTTTTTTTTAGTTTGTTGGGGCTGGAGAAAAAACACTACAAAATGTTTGCAACCATATGAAATCGTGCCAACATCATTTTAACAGTTCACGTAAAGTTTTGCTGAGGTACTCGTGGGCTGATTGGGAGTTAGCACGCTGAAGTTGAAGACATTACCCTGTCTGCATGTTGGCATTAAATTAATTGTGTAACATATCACAATTCCTTTTTTCAAGATTACAAAAATTGAAAATCACTGTCTCGGTGGCATTTTGTTTGGACCTTTGTCGCACTAATGTAAAATTCTGACTTTTGTCTGCTTCCGATTTTGGCACATAATCGGACCATTTGGCAGCAGATGTTTTGATGTCGTCCTATCTTGACCTTGGTTGGAAATGGCAGTTTTCTCTCTCATTTGGGTTGGTCCTCATGGAGATGCCAGCATGTTGATGTAGGTCATTTGATTCTCAGCGGCTGCAGCAAAATATTCCTCCAGGTCTAGACTATGGTTCTGTGAGAAGCTGTAAATTGGCAGAACTTGATATGACCCACTTAAAATTCCTAATTGGCTGGCAATCATTGATCTTGTTACTGGTGGCAAAAAGGCCGTTCCAGAAATTTATGATATTTTTCCCTCCAACAAATGTCATTTTGGAATTGTTAGAGCTTCCCTGTGAAATAAGCCTTGAAAGATTGGCAAGCTGATTTGTCTGCAGAAGTGGCGTGCGAGACCTTCACCTCATTCTGAAATGTGAGGTCATTTCCAAGTGGTCGTTGTGTATTGATTGTTTAGGGAAGGTTGCAGTCTTCTGTTTTCTCCTTCATATTTAAAAAAATAAAAAGGGAAGCACATTTGACTATCAGGTGTGTAGCAAGTTATTAGATGCAATGATTAGCCCTACAATACTAGCCCTACCTACAAATCTCACACGTGACACGAGTAAAGGTAAAACTGAACAATTTTGGTTTCAATACCAAAGGGGACAGGGTAGGTAGGGAACAAATAACACGCGTCTCCCCCCCCCCCCCTCCCCAAAAAAAAAAACATTCGCTGATGTTCGTCCGCCCCTGTATCCTTAGTTATGTATAGAGTACTGCATCCTATAGTGTTGGGCAAACAAAATACTAATAATTTTAATGTAAACATTAACAAAATTATAAGTTTTTTAGTAATCATAACCCTTACGTTGTTGGCTTAAAGTTGTGGAAAACGTACTGTGCATTTTGCCGTAACGAGCTCATTTGTTTACGCATTTTGTTAGGGATTTTAGAATTGTTCACCGTAACATGGTGGCATTTAAAACCTCATGATGAAATTCCCTGATTTTTCCAAGTTTTCCGGACGAATTCTGATATTTTTTCCTGATGTTTCTTTCGGTCGAAAGATGATGCAGTACATAACTACAATGTTTTTTGTCTTTTTTAACATTTCACTCAAATCTCAATAACTACATCATCGCATCGCTTTTCTAAATAAAAAATTGCACTGCCATAACTTGGGACCGGTAAAGAGTAGGAATGCCGTATTCTGATCAAAACTAGAAACGCACTTAACATGTAATATTACTTGTGCCTAAGGAGTTTTTGCTTTATTGAAAATAAAACAAATATAGTATTAGCTGATATAAAGTGAAGGTTTTAGAAGTAAAAGTGAAATACGAATTAGGCAATCTTTATAGAGGAAAAATACTTTCCGTAAAAACGGTGAAATTCCCTGAATTTCAGTATACGTTTTTTTAATTCCCTGAGTTTCCCCTGACTTTTCCAGATGTGCTAACTTCCCTGAATTTTCCTGGTTTTCCAGGTAGAACACCACCCTGCATAATCAGTGACCTGTATGCAATCGTTTGATGGTATCTCGTCCTAAAATGAAAAATACAACAATCGGTCATTAAAAAATGCTGTGGGCCGGTGTTCCTGCTTTTCCATCGTTTTTTTTTTTTTGAGTTTCTATTTTTCCTACTATTCCTACCTTTTTTACTTTAAAAAAATCTGAAAAGACTAGCCTTCTTGTTTTGGATTTTAACACGCTTTTTATTTGATTTAAAAAATAAAATTGGGCTTTGTTGTACTAAACTCTGCAGACTGGCATATGCTAAGACTTTTTTGTTCATGATGATGACCTCTGGCAAATTCTCTTCCTGATGTAACACTGAATCACATTCAGAAAAGTTCGGAGAAAAGGCGTCAGCTTTTTCTTCCTCCTTGCGAAGCTCAGTGGAGGTTACTTAGCAGAATACGGATGGCACACTGAATTTCGACGCTCACGTGGCCTTTGCTCCTGTAAATTCTTGCGCTATTCTCCCTACTTTTTGGGTGCTGTATACGACTGTAGTTTAATATGTTTATTTGTTGCTTTTGTTATTCTATGTTAGGTAAGGTAAGTTGCCATGGTTAAAATTTCACCAGGCAGGTTGTGAGTTTCATATGAATAATGGCTTTCACTGGAACAATACGTTTTTTACGTGTATTTAAGCTGCTCACATGATCTCATGGTTTTCCTACATCTGTCTAATTTCTCATTTATTAATGTTATCCTCTAACTTTAAACGTCTGCTCGACATTTTTCATTCAGAGTTGGCATCAGTACTGAATTCTGCTGTTCTGTTACAGACTAACCAAGTTTAGTTGCCTACTTTCTAATTGCTTATGGGTTTCCGACTCTGTTCTTTTTTGGCCTGTCCAGATGCAGATTACAGCAAGTATTTTATAAAATTTGCTTAGCTAGAAATTTGTTGGTTTCAGAACTTAAGTTGCCAACTGATGCTAACAACATTTATTTTGGAGGGAGAGGGGTTTGGTTGGTAAAGTAAAAAGGGATAGTTTGAATGATAAATAACGGTATGAATCAATTGGTTGGGCAATAAAACTAACAAAAAGCAATGCATTAGTGAATCTCCGACACTACTGACCATATTTTGATGAGTTTATTGACGAATTTTAAAAAAACCTAGCTTTAGGAATCTATAATCTTTTCTCTAAATAACCGCTAATCTCACTTGTAGCTAGGTGCAATAACTAATCATCGCGAAGTTGAAAAAATACATACGACAAGAAAACAAGAACACTCATTGTGGAGCCATGCACCAGCCCTTAGCAGACACAGTGATAAGGGCAACACTTCGAACTAGCTTGGCTGTAATTTTGTTGGGATTACCATTTGTTAAATAAACTATGTAAAATTTGATTAAATCTATAATAGGAAAAACATTAAGTGTAACATAAAATCTAAATCTTGTAGTTTAATTTATGGTCATCGCAACCAAATTACAGCCAGTGACAAACAACTGTTCAAAGGACTGCACTTACCGCTGTATCTTCAAATAACCGATGGGAGATGTTTGACTGTGCGATGTTCTCATTTTCTTGGCGTGTGTAGCTGCTCAGACTTCTTGATTAATACTTGCTGCGTGCATCTACAAGTGAGATCAGCTCTCTACAGGAAGGATGACGGGTTCCAAAAAGGTCTCTCTTTAAGATTTTTCAGTAAACTCTTCAACATATGAGTAGTGTCGGGAGATTTATTGACTTGAATTCCAAACGTTTTTGTTGTAGTCAGAAAGTTGTGTTGTTTTTAACCCTTTGAACCCCCTCTGTGTGACTGTTGCTGCAAAAGTGTACAGCAATGATGTTGGTGTCCTAAGAAATAAAGCAGCGCGTTAAAAACGAGCCCATCCTGAAGAAAGTCGAAAAAGAAATAAAAGGAACGTGCATGCTTGAAGTCTGACGTGCATTGCAACCTAGCTTTCACCCTTGCATGGTTTTATTAATTGCTTGCCGTCGCTCCTTTGCGCAGTGTGCCTTAGCATGTGTTGGAAAGTAGCCTGTAAGGCAGAATTCTTTTAGAGAAATATTGAATAAACTATTTTTGAAGCTTTGCTGTCGTTTACACATAGAAAATTAGAACTGTTTGAAAATTCAAGACTACAGCAAATCAATCTTCAATATTTTGAAAACCGTACGAAAAACTGACCCAAACTCCAATCAGTTTCGGTCCTGATTATCGAAACCGACCAATCCCTAGTTGTCTACGCCACTCACGCATTGAAATGTCGAATACCTGTCATTGTAAGGGCATGTAAACTGTTGTCTAATCTGTTTTATTTTTTATTTTTTATATTTCTTTTCAGAGTCTTACTGGACATACCACTCCGGTTGAATGTGTTCGTTTTAGCTATTCTGACGAGTTTGTTTGCGCTGGTTCGCTTTCAGGTGCACTAAAAATTTGGGATCTAGAAGCTGCCAAAAGTAAGCAACATTTTTTATTGTTAACATTAATTTGATTTCCTCTTGGTATCAGTATGGCTGGCATAATTAAATTCAAGGCTTGTTTCTCAGCTGTGTTTAAGACTCTTAAAGGTAAAAATCCAAACCCCACGATTTGATGCATGCAGTCATTCATTTATCTTTGACATGAAATCTGCTTGCTGATCTTGTTTGGGCTCCCTCAACCCCACGAGAAAGCTTTTGTTGCAAGTCAGGATTGACTACAAGAACATTGATAGAAAACTAATGCGTGTGTTGAATTGTGGGGGTTTTATGTGGAAAAGATCCCACGGAATTTTGTGTTCAAATGGACCTATTTGAACTTCTGGTTTTCAGGTTGAATTTTCCAACGAAATCCAATTGCTAAAACTAACCGGGAAAACTGGTAGGCTATATGATATAGGAAAATTTACATTAGCCTTTTAGATTGAAGTTGTCAGATTTCTGTTCAGCCATTGGGATGAAGCCAGCACGGCCAAGACTGGTTAACTGGTTTCTATGTGTGGGCATACTTACAGTGGGGCATGCCCCCCTCATCTTTTTGGAACCAAACTGACCTTTTTCAATGCCCTTGCTTCTCCACGAGGGAGTACTAATTAATTAGGTACTAATATTTTCTTAGGGGGAACAAAACGACCCCGGAGCAAAGTACAAAATTAACAGGACGCCCCCCCCCTCCCCCCCTGAAAGTCTGTGTATGCCCCTGATAATACCCCTTGGATAATAAATGGTGATTAAAATTCTCATGCAATCTTATATAAGTTGAAAAATAACGATATACTCTATAGCTGAAGGGAACTCTACTTTTTTGTTGTTGTTTTTTTTAGCTTTTGTCTGTTTTTTTTAGTGGAGGTTGACTGGTAGGCTGGAAAACAAAAGTTAATTTTCTAGTCGTCGGCACGAAAATTATACTACCTGTAAATTTAATTGCATTCAGTTCCTGGGTGCTCCTTATGTCTTGTGGTTTTTTCACTCTCTAGATACGGCCAGTGCGCAGCCCCACTGTGCATGCGTCCCCATGCGCAGCCCTCCTATAAAAGCAGGTAGCTCACTTGGTGGCCATCTCTTTTCATCCAGCTCTCGTCGAAAACGGTCGCTCTGAAGACTCTCCAGCATCTTTTGTCTCTAGAACTTTCACCGGTTGAAGTGCCGTTATCCTGAAGATCTTTCGTCGAAAGTCCCCGGCCCTGAAGACTTATCATCCAGAAGCTATTTCACGAAAGCCCATCATCCAGAAGATCTTTCGTGAAAGTCCTCGCCTACTATGGACTCGTCTGCTCGTCGTTCAACGACTTCGCCCACCAGTCCTCCACCCGAAGACCCAAGCATCGTGGTTTTGCCTTCCCCAAATCGCCCATCAACCCGAACAGCTTCTTACCGCTCCACAGCATCGCCAATCCCATGCGGTCAATGCCAACTTTCGTCAGCCTCATGTGTCCTACGAACACACTGCTCAGTCCGTGCTGTATGCTATTATCTCAAACGTTCAGCTGACCCCGAATGCCGAAGAGGCCGTCTACAACTCTTCCTCTCTTTCACCAAAGGCACAAATGTAACCTCTGCTGCCATAATTACAAACTGGATTAAAAGAGTCTTTCACCGGGCCTACGAAGACCAAGACATCAGCTGCAGGGACAACAACATCAGAGTCACGGCACACGAACTCGAGACACTTTCGACCTCATGGGCGTTTCATAACCAAGTCTCCATCGCCGAAATTTTTCAAGCAGCATTATGGAGAAGCCAATCTGTCTTCACAAGTCACTACTTCAGGGACATGACAAGACAGGAAGATGGACTTCACCGTGTGGGTTTAATCGTAACAGCCAGGTGCATAGTCCAACCCCCCCTTAAGCACTTAATACAGAAACGAAGACCTCCAGAAGACGGAAGCAAGACCTCCCAGCAGAAGACCTCCATAAGACGGAAGCAAGACCTCATCTCGTAACAAAACGGCCCTTTTCAGGGCCACCACATCCTACGAAAGAGATCCAAAAACCTGTTTCTGTTTATTTAATCAAAGTGTGAAGTTACTTTTTGGGGGAACCAGTCCGCAACCTGGGGTAACTTGCCATGATGGTGCCCGCCACCTGTATTGACGAGGTAAACTGTAAATGCAATTAAATTTACAGGTAGAAGAAATTTTCGTACCGACAACTAGAAACCAAAATTTTTTCGGGTTCAAAATTGGTTTCTATCGTCTAACCGAAAATTTATACTTACCTGTAAATACCCACCCTACCTCCCCTCTCGAGCCACCATCATGGTTGACATATTGAGAGGAAAAGAGATTGCCACCAGGAGTGAGCAGTCTGCTTTTATGGGAGGGCTGCGCATGGTGACGCATGGGCAGTGGGGTTGCGCACTGGCCGTATCTAGAGAGCGAAAAAACCTCAAGACATAAAGAGCACCCTGGAACTGAATGCAATTAAATTTACAGGTAGTATAAATTGTTTGTATCTTTTTTTTGGAATTTAGATTTGCGTTTGTCTTTTGTATTGTAGCAAATAGTTTTGGTAATAGTATACGCATTTTTGTTGTGTTACTTTTTGCTAATTGATAAAAACTTTTTGTTTCAGTCCTGAGGACGTTAACTGGCCACAAAGCTAATATCAGAAGTTTAGATTTCCATCCCTATGGTGATTTTTTAGCGTCTGGTTCTTCAGATACAAATATTAAAGTGAGTTCCAAGTATTAACCGTTTAACCTTTCGTAAATGTAATGACATGTGGTAAATACAATAGGAGATCGGTCATTAAAATGATTAAGTGCCGTTAATGTTGAACATAAAACCAGTTTGCTAGTCCGAATACAGGGTTACTGACATGCATGTCTGGAAATGGCTTTAATTTTTAAAGTAGTTGTACAGCGTGAATTTTTGTTTATGTTACCTTAAAATTTTGATTTTGGGCAAGCCTAAAGCATTACGTTACAAATGCTGGAGGCAAATTACCAGGTCTTCGTACTGTAGTTTTACGCGGATTTCATTGAATTGTCGAATAGAAAATATTTCAAATTATTGACCATCCTGCTTTTCATAATGTTGTGCAACAATTTAGTCACTGAATTTCACAAAAACCTTCCTTATGAGACCGTAACAGTGCTCATACTACCACCTGTTAGACAGACTGAAATTAATTTTTCTGATGGCAAGTGCCGCTTGCTAATTTATATGAAATGCTCACTGCTACAAATTGCGATTCGCTTTGTGTTTATGAATCCGCCAGGGATAATTCATCCATGATTGATTTACGGCACCTTTTTAAGAAGAAAAAAAATAGTTCGAAGTTACTGTGTGACTCGCCAATATAAACTAACATATTCCTTTCATATTTTTCAGTTGTGGGATATTAAACGAAAAGGATGCATATTTACGTATAAAGTAAGTAATTTTTGCCATTTAGCAGTTTAAAGTGCAATTGTTACGTAAGCAATGGGTATTTTTCTGCACTACTTCCGTAGTCGAATTTGGCCAAGATGCATTTTGCTGTTTAGTCATCTTGAACAATCGTTCAAGACAGCCTGCTTGAACGCTGCTGTTTAGTCAGCCAAAAAAAAATGTGTTTTTCAGCCACCGTGTGGGTGAGCTCCATTTTTAAGTCGTGAAACACAGTTTGTGTCCATTGTACCCTGTTAGCATACCATGTTGGTTAGAATGCTGAAGAAGTTTACCATCTTACTTCGAATGACAGTCAAAGTTCACTCCGGTAGAAAAAAGCTTAAATTCAAAGAGAAAATACAAAAAGTATTACGCAAATTTTTGACAGCCATGTTGACTCGTGGTGTTACTAAGTCCTCCCGTCGTCATCAGGCAAAAATTCAAACGCTGCTTAATATTGTTTACATAGTACTAGCACACACAGATTGTCGGAGAATTCACACGTGTTACACTGTTGCCTCCGTTCTGCTTCACTGCACTCGTCCGTCTTTCTGCCACAAATGTGAAAGCTGTTTTCCAAAATCTTTACTAATCTTTTGTCGGCTGCTGCTATCAGGAGGAAGGCAGTTTGGGGCTTCCTTTTAGGGGTCCTTGCATCTACCAACACTCTCGTACACACGGTCACTCACTTTGCTAGTCAAAGAGGGGGGGGGGGACCATGAATATGTTGCATTCGGTGTTGTTTGGGGACTATTGTATTGTCTGCCTGCACCAGGTTTTTTTTACGCTTCGGCTGTGTTTGTCTGTTGTTATATTGGTAGTGTAACTTTAGCCAGTCATTTGTTGTTATGTGTATGGACCATTTTGCGGTCTGATTGGGAATAAATAATAATAATCTCCAGATTTGAGGGGCCTTGTAGGTACATTAACTTCGGCCCTTTTGGAGTTGGACACTAACAGCGTCTTAGTCATTCCCCACGCTATTTTGTGATATGTCTCAAGGGTGTAGTAGGTGATGCTGTTGGAATCCATGCTACTTTGCGTCTCGGTCATGTGTTGCCACTCCTTTCACGGACACCATTCCTTGTCTCCCCACTATACACTGCTTTGCAGTCACTACATTATACTTAAAACACCTTCAGGAATGTTTTTCACTCCATCTTTTTCTTCTCTTGCGAGCGATACTACTTTGCACAAATTCTCCTTTACTTTTCTTTTGTAGCATCAGCAACTTCAAGTTTTGGCTATTCGAATATTCTGAAAAAAATGAAGGAATATGCACTGCCTACTTGCATTGATTTTTTTTATGAAGACTTGAGTTGGATCAGTGACTTGATGAAATCGATTTTATGTCTAGCTTTTCAATTTTCCATCCAAGAGTGCTGTGTATGAAATACTGATAATTTGGTTGAGAGCTTAAATTCGTGTTCAACAAATTGTACTGTTTAAAACTTGGTTTTAGCATCGCTGCATAAAATTGTCACATCTCCACTACCCTCCAAATATTGACGCACCTACTTACGATGACTCTGCCACGAAAGCGTTACTTATTTATCTAGGTAAACGTGTACAGCGAATTTGTACTACCTTGGTCATTTAATTTAGCTACCTCAAGTAACCTACCATACTTGGTTTGCACCTAATTGTAATGGACAAAGAATGGATTTAAAACCAGAACGCATTTAAATTGTGCATCTTGACTCCTGTCGTTCGCAGCCAGGAGCGATTCATAAAAGTATCATTACGCGGTTACGTGGATTTTAAGGAGCAGTCTTGTTACTAAAGGTGATATTAAATACATCAGGCTGCTAAAAGTTTAAATGATTTTCAAGAGCTTGGGTTTTTTCTAATTAGTATTATTTTTTAAATTTAATTGGACAATTTACACGTTTCATAATCAACACACGATAATAAAATAAAAATAAAAAAGACGTTGAAGCCAGTGCCGAAAAGTAAATTACCGTTCACTCGTCACACTTTCTCCAAACACTTCTTAAATCCGAAGGCCATATCCGGCTGAGCTCCATTCACATGATCGCTGAGACGGAAATAGTCATGTCTCGAGCTAAAATTTTTGGTCTACAGAAAGACTTTTATCCAATGCAATTTGTACTTGCTGAACTTGGCAAAAAATCGTGAATAAATAAAATTTGCTTTTCCTGCATCAATTATTTTTAGTAAGGCTGTACTGAACACAAACTTTTTAGCCGAGCCGAACCGAACAAACCTTAAATGAGCCGAAGACTTCCGAACCGAACAAAAGTTCCAAATAAACAATCGTTAACATAAAACTTCACAATTCACAAAGATTCATTTTCAAGTTTCTTAACAAATGCAGGTATGTTCAGGTCACATGGACTTGCAAGTGCACAGACGCAAAAACTCGTTTCGAGCATAAAAAAATCTTCACCTTTACATTTTCTGTCATAACTTTTGAACGGTTAGAGCTAGGAACTTGTAGTTTGGACCACCAGAAAGCTGGCGGAAAAAACCTTCAAAATGGTTTATTCAATCATCAAAATTGGTCAATTAGAAGTGGAAACAGGTTCGGTTTGGTATTTTTCGTTTGAAAGGCCGAACACCGAATCGAACCGACCACACACACTATTCGGTTTGTTTGGTTCGGTACAGCTTTAATTTTTAGTATCACTCCTAGGAACCTAACAAATTGCGGGATACTGTGGGACCATTTCGGAGCCATTTTTTCGAGACGAATAGTAGTTTAGAATGGTCAAATTCTTTGCTGTAGCTTAAATGTGCAAAATAAAATAAAAAAAAAAGTTTGCATTTTGTTTTGTCAAAATGCCCGTGTTTTCTTTAAACAGTTTGATAGTTCCACGACACTTTTTTCATCTAAAGGCACTATTCTATGGCTATTTTCTCCATTTCTGTAACAAACAATTTTAACATTCAAGTTGAACCCCTAAAGTGCTACTTTTTTTGGGGGGCTATTATATTATCATTCAGGTGACAAAGTTGTTTCCATTAAATTTGCTCACTTTACCTATGTAGGAGTTGAAAGATTTTCATTGGTGACCCCCCCTGCTGTTACGGTGAATGTTTTTTTTTTAACCATGGTAAGTCTGTCGTAACTTTGGTAAGCTGCAAATTCCGTGATAAGTGGTAGAAATCAAACCCTATGGTAACCTGCTCATATGTGTTTGATGGAACTGAAAAAAATAAGAGGTCGTAAAAATTGTGCAATTACATGAAACGTGTGTGTGATTTTTGTACGCTATGTCATAAAATCGGTACTAAACATATAAACTGACATGTATTGGAAAATTTGCAAGTTTTTCCTCATCTTGGAAATTTAACAATCCCTTGTAAACTTTAATTGATATTGGAAACCAAATTTTGGTCGCTTGCTCGCTCGTACAACAATAATTATATAGTTATTCGTATTACTGTGGTTAAGCTGGGCTGTTAGTGATGATGCAGAAATTGTCAGAAAGAAAACAAACATGTATTCTCATGTGTTGCTGTTGGCTAATATATTTGCAGCTTGACAAAATGTAAGGTGCACCAAATATGAAATTTACCGAATACTGACCACAGCTAATTACTCAATTGACGACTATTGAATATCGTTATTTGGTCGAATGATGAAAATTACTAAATGTTCAGTTCATTCGTGAAATGTAACATAATTTGTAGTAACGTATTGTATTTGTTTGCAGGGCCATACTAGTACTGTTAATAGCATCAAATTTAGTCCTGATGGGCGATGGATAGCTTCTGCGGGAGAAGATGGTGCTGTAAAAGTAAGTTTGTAATTGCATACTTAAGTGGTGTTGTCGGGAATTATGGCCATTTGCAATATTTTTTGTATGACAAGACAATTTTGGCCAGAGTGATTATTACGGATTGACCTTTTTTGTGCACTCGCGCATCACCATTACTGACAGCAATAAGAGGCCACGTAGGAGTTTCAATTTTAGTGGCATATGAATATATTTAAAATCATTTTGACACTGTTTTGTTTTTGTTTCTCGTGAAGTTGAGCCTTTTCAGAATTTTTAAAGACTACTTAAGCCCAGTTTGTTTGCTGTCATTTTGGAGATATTGTGATCATAATGATCAGTTCAGAGGAGATTTGGTGGTCTTAAGCCAACTATTGTGCGCAGAACGTTTGCACAAATTATAGTGAAAAGGCAGACTAGCTTTTGCTCAGCTGCTTCATGACACTAGTTTTGATTTTTATGAATCGCAGTTTTTCAATCTTATATGGTTGTTATGCCACACTCCAGCTCCTTTACTTAAACTTGTTCCCTCTATTGTCGCAAACAGATATGGGACCTTCCAGCTGGAAAGATGTTGGCAGAGTTCCGAAGTCACGTTGGTGCTGTTCGTGATGTTGAATTCCATCCTAATGAATTTTTATTAGCAAGTGGCAGCGTGGATAGGTAAGGCAAAGAAAGAGTTTTTTTTTTTTTTTAAGAAAACCTGTGAAAAATAGTTTGATTCGGTGTCAATATTATTTGTTTTCTTCTTTAGGACTGTCAAGTATTGGGACCTGGAAAGTTTTCAGTTAGTTTCTTCAACTGATGGAGATTCTGGACCCATTAGGTAATGTTCCTGCTGCACAGTTAGGGAGCATTCACAAATTACTTAATGCACTCTTTTCTTGCAACCTGTCGCGACCCCCTAACTGAAAATGTTACACTTTCTTATCCCCCCCCCCCCCATTTCCCATTTTTTTTTGTCATTAATTGGCATTACATCCCGTAAGTAAAAATAATATAATTTACTGAGTGCTAACGAGCAAGAATGTTTTGGTCTGTAGTTCAAATTATCTTAAGGTTGTCTGTTAAGTTTGTAGTTAAAAATATCAGTATTAGGCCACTTAAAAAAAGAAAGTTGGTTCTCGGGCATTTGTCTCAAGAAATCCGTGCGGCCGGGTGAATTTTATTTTTTAATTTTTTATTTTTTGACCTATCTTTCCGTACATTTTGGGGAATTATTTTTTTAGTTTGGGTAAAATAAAGAATACTGCCTCTTAATGCTTGTTACCACGTGTCCACACAATTATTTAATGAGAAGAATGGCAATTTTATATTTAAATTTCTCAATAAGGGCTATATTTGTTCTGTAACTGCTATTTTTGCCGCGTCGTTTCTTTTTATTTCCCATCAAAAAATCGGTGCGGGAGGGCCTGAGAAGCCTTAATAGTAGAGTACATTAAGGTCCAACACTATAATAAGTATTCTTGGTGCTGGATAGAGCAATGCGCAGGTTGGGCATGCTGATAGTCTTGTTATGCAAGTCGCCAGGTTTCACACCTCTGTTCAATGCTGCCACACTATATTTGTGGTAGTGCACAGCCCAGGCTTTCGGGGTTGAAGTTATGCTGACAAGTTAACATTTTTCGTTACAAGATTTTTGTTAAGTTTCCTTTGTGCAGGCCCCTTCGTTGATTTTCCAAATGAAGTTCTCCTCATTGTGGCATGTGTTACAAATACTCACTCGGGAAGTGGAGGTTTCTCCTGCAACAAAATAAGTTTTGTGCGTGTGCTACTATTTTCTGAGACTTTTTTCTCTGGGTTATTTTTTTTTTTTTTTGTATGGGGAAGGGTGGACAGATACTGAAAATCGATGCTTAAACATGTTGGCTACCAATGGCAGATTGAAGGGTTCCAGCTCTGGATGCAGATTGCACCAAAATATCTGTTATTCTGCAAAAGATGTGAAAATCTGCACAGTTTTTATTTTTGCATAAAAAATAGAATCGTAGAACCCTAATTCGGGTTACCTGTACGTCCATTTAGAGGTTAATTGTTAGTGGATTATTTATGTTGCAGTTGTATCTACTTTAGTCCTGATGGTGAATGCCTGTTCAGTGGCGGCCAAGACTTGCTGAAGGTTTATGGTTGGGAGCCAACTCGTGTCTTCGACTCAGTTTTAATGAGCTGGGGAAAAGTTGCCGATATTGCAACGGCACAGAATCAGCTAGTAAGTAACTGCTTTTTAACTAGGTATTTCAGTTTCTGGAAGCAGTTTGCTTTGTTTTAAACTTTTACTTGAAAGCAATTTTAATTATTAATGCATGGAGAATTTCTTTTGTCAGTTTACAGCAAGCCTGCATTCCACAGTAACATTTCCTCATGAAAATGAAGTCACTCTAATCAAATTTTACATTAAAGCCATGGCACTAGAAGTGGTTACATGTTCTGCTGCCGTAATGTTCTTTATCGAGCCAATTTTTTTGTCTTTTTGTTTGTTTACAGATTGGGGCTAGTTTTTTACAAACCAACGTGTCCATATACATAGTAGATTTAAAGGTGAGTAACGCAGTGCAAGGCTGCAATTTTAAAAAAAATGTTCGAACAATACAACACAAGAGGTTCTCGCCTTTTTTTTGTAAATTGATTTTGAGAAAGTGTTGACCGAGGTTTTCTGAAATTCCCCAAGACTACATTTGATTATTTAAATTTTAAGCACTATAATAAAACAAAAATGTACGGTAAATTCTTATATAGGATTGTAAAGTGCTGATATTTTTACGGCTGGAATTTTACAAACCAATTAACGATTAATTTGACCCTATCGAACCTAACCGCCATTTTTCATTTTCCTGCTGAAAAATCCCATGGCCGCAACATGGCTACCATGAACAAGTTGCATGCCTCAAGAAAATATATTGTAAAAAAAAAACTATGCGGTCTAGGAGTATAAAAGTGTGCAGATATAATAATTATACTGTAAATTATTGGTCAGATATATAATTGGGACCATCGTCCTACGTTTTCATTATTTAAAAAAATCTTGAAGTTCGACTACGTAAACAGCGCTAACGAAAGTTTCAACTTAACAGTACTCTGAATGATAACATCCACTCGATATTCTTCCGTCATAACGCCTGTTATTACTTCCGAAATCATTATTTTATATATTATTACCGTAAAAATAGTTTAAAGTTGCTTTATTCCTTCAAAATTCGCGATCATCGAAAGCTCACTACCAACTCGCGTAGGACAGCCATTGCGACCGGCTGCCCGCAATGTGACGCACTCCTGCTAGCTCCAATGGATGCGACCTTCACTCGCTTCGCGTGACGTCACTTGTTAACGGCCAAAGAGTCACGTGCCGCGATGCCGAAGCGTTTGAACAAAGCCCGTTGAAACGGCACATTTGATTCGAGGAATACAGGCAGTGACTTGGGGGTGAATGATGTCATTTTTCGCGGGCTAGAAAATTGGGAATCCCCCTCTCTCGAACGCGACCGAGATGGCGGCAGTACGTTGCGTCGTTCCGGAGATACGATCGTTTGAACCAAGGGCTATTTTCAGTAAACAAACGCAATTTTCACGTAGATTTTGGCCACGATGCATACAATAACATCGATTAAGGTTATAAAAAGATGATATTAAATCATATTAATCGGAATTGAAAATGTATGTTCCAAAATACCCAAGTCAATCGGTGTTACGCCTCCGATGTACGCAATTGGATTATTATTTTTTTAACAGTGCAGTGTAGTGGGCGAACGATATAGCGTCGTTTAGGCTTTTTCGCAGCGGAATTGCAACGACGATATATCGTCGCTTAGTAGGGATGTCCGAGTAGAAAAATTGTAATTCGAGCCGAGCCGAGTTTTCAGCAGAAGAATCAAGTATCGAGCCGAGTTCGAGTATTTAATAGAAATATTTTGTTTGCAAGTTTCTCTTTAATTAGTTAAGATAATAAGAACAAAGATGGTGCCTAGCTGACTGTGTTGGTAATGGTTTTCCAGTTTTCAGGACATAACTTAAAAATGGTTTCAGTTATTGACTTTTAATCTGCACCGCTGGAAAGCTCTCGTCGATACGATCGATTTGGTATATTGGAATGTCAAAATCGGTCAAAAATTGGCGAAGTTATCGCATTTTCGCCGAATTCGAGTATGGACGCGAGCCGAGTTCGAGTACAAGTTTCATACTCGGCTCGGCTCGAATTTTTCGAGTATCGCACATCCCTATCGCTTAGGCTCAAAAGGGTTAAATTCTGTCTGTGTAGTAGAAAAAGCAGTTTTGTTTGCTTTGATTTGTTTAGCTTGGCTTGGCTTGTAGGAAAATCAAATTTGTTTTAAAATATCTGTGTATCTCCGAGAGGGCGTAATACAGGGCAAGACTTAATGTAGTTTCAGTTGCTGCTGTGAAAAACAACACGTTTATTTATTATGTAGGCTAGATCTTAAGGTAACAGGCCCGTGGGGGCGTGGAGCAAAATTTTGGAAATTTTTATTATTGTTTAAGTATATGTGTTAGGGTGCATGATATAATAATTAAAACAAAAAAATTGATTATCTGCATTTCATTTGCCAATAAAGTAGTTTTTTTTTCATCATTTTAATTTTTAAAGTTTGTTCCTTTTTCTCCAAAACTATTGGTCTGAATGCTATATTTTGCAGAGGTGATCACATAATAGTTTTGAATGGACACGAGCTAATTTATGTTACGAATAACTTACCGTTTTCACTGACTAGTTAAAACGTAATCAAAGTTTTTTTTTTCCTGAAAAACTAAACACCAGAATTTTATAACTTTGGTTCAGAATCTTAAGGATGATGTATGCCAACACCACAGAAAATTTAAAAGCTCTAGGTGTTAACCGTTTCTGAGAAAACGGAACGTGAATACGCGAAATTTTCCCCATAGAAAAGCATTGGACGAATGTCTTACCGAAGAAACCTGAAGGAGATAGGAAGAAAATAAATTTAAAACACTGCCCGCTTGCGCAAAAAAAAATTAATTTTTGCCCAAGATATGACTTGTTTTTATTTTAAAAGGCCCTAGGTTTAATATTGGTTTTACTTAAATGTTGTTATGGTCGGTTTTGGTTTTTGATTAAATGAGAATGCTAAACGAGTAGCATGAAACATGCGATTTAAGTTTCAAGTGTTTGGTGTTAATTGTGAGCAGCACCCTACAATAATACCAACCAGTCAGGTTTTAGCTCTTAGATTGGCAGAATGATAATGACTTTGCTGTGTAGCTAGACTAAATAGTATGGAATAAGGCTGCTGCCATACCCATAGGGGTGTGCGGTTTTAATATTTTGGGTTCGATTCCATTTCAATCGATTTTGGGGAAGAACATCTCGATTTCGATTATTATTCGATTTCGAAATTCATTTTTTTTTCTTTTTCAATTTTTATCAATAAGGGCTAGCCTTTGAAAAAGATATTAATTTTAAGTAATTACACTCCTGTAAACTAATGTTACTCCAATACATTGAACTTTGAATTATGTCTTCATATTAATGCGCAAAACTACATTTTGGTTTTAACACAGTCCCCCATTTGAGTAGCACCATCCTTAGATTTTATTTAGTCAAATTAACTTCATATATTGTGCAAGTTTGGCAAATTATTGCCTCTTAGTTGATTGCTAAACTTACACTGGCATGTTGTAAGGCAATGACTACACTATTTTAGCAATGATTAATATGGTACCATGCACAGTTGCCATATAAAACGAAGTCATTACACATTTTTTACTAAAGTTAATGCTTTACTTGATTCAAATTTTTTTGTTAAACTTTATTCAGTGTATTTACTTAAAATTTTTCATAAAATTGAAAATAATTCATCTCGTTACTCGATGGGGATTTCGTTACTCGGTGGGAATCTCGTTAATCGAATTTTTGAATTTTTGATTCTGACGGATTCGATTCGATTACGACAGTATAATAAAATCGAAATCGAATCGAAAGTTTCGATTTTCGCACAGTCCTACATACCCACTTTACCAACACGACACTGATCGAGTTTTAAAAATTCAGCTGATCCAAAATTGAATTCCTAATTTCTTATCAATGGTGTCATTTTCTTCAAAAGTCAAATAATTATTTAAAGAAAAATAGTAACCAGCAGTTAAACGATCTTTCTACTTATCGTTTAACTGGTGGTTACTATTTTTCTTTAAATAATTACATATCTGTCTGTTATATCCTAAGCAAAATGCAGTAAACCGCATGTCGTAATCACGAACGGTTCCAGAGTTATCGTTATTTCAATTTCCGTTGTCGATACTAATTCGATACTGTTACCCAAATATCTGCAACCGATTCGATCTAGTACCGTTATCAGTACATCCTTAATAATTAATGTTTACAACCCTGTTTACAGGTAAAAATAATTAGAACTGTGCAAACTTTACACATTTGGTTTTCAAATGTGAGCAGCTCCCTGCATCAATAACCAGTCAGTTTCTAGCTATTTCCGTTTAGATTGGCATGGTGACATGACTTTGCTGAATTAGTGTATTTAGTAGATCAAATAGTGTGGACTGGAAACATAATTTTCAATACTGAGCAAACGAAATTGGTTTTTAATTGGCATTGCTCATTGTTCGATTTTTCTTTTTTTCTTATTTTTTTGCAGAGAGTAAACCCCTTCGGTGGAATACCTTCCACTCCATCTGCCTTCCAATCTGGGTAAGATGTTTTTCTTCAAAAAATCTGTTCCTTTTTCAAACACTTATCGTCAAAATGCAGCCAACCTTCTATTAACTGTTGTTTGCTGTTAGGTGCTTACAGAGGTCTGACAGGCTGCTGAAAGCTAGTAGTTCAGATGCTTTTTTTTGTCCCCCCCCCCCCAACCAACCCTGAGGCTGGCTGGAATTAAAAATTCTTAACATTAAGTTCCCACAGTAGAGTGTGTATTAAAGGTCTTTTTTTCTCTTATTTTAATTTTTTTTTTGCTGTAGATCCCATGTGCGCAAGAGTTTCAATCGCCAGAAACCAGTCAATCATGGTTCCAAGACAAATAAGTATGTAGAGTTTAGATTCCCTTGATTAATTACTGTTAACATTTAAGTACGTCTCGTAAGTTGAAGCAAAAACTATGAAACCCAAACAATGCACAATTAATTTCGAAACCGAGAATACCTTGACAGTATCCTGCAAATCTTCTGACTGGCCAACTCCAATCTCTTTGTCAGGCATGCACAGTATTTCTCAAACTCTGTCCTTGCAGGAGACTTGTCAAGATATTCTTAGTTTGGAATTTGTGCATTGTTTGGTTTTGTTCTTTTGTTGTGTCATGGACTGTAGAAATAAAAACCAGTTTAGAATTTTCAACTTGTAAGTTGTATTTTTCATAACGTTTCACAGCATATTTTGTCGAAAATGAATTACTGGATACGGCTGTTCCGATAACACTTTCGTTAATATCTGATACTGATGACAATGGCGAAACGAACACGGTTTCAGCAAGCGAAATAGCAGAATCGTCTGCTTGTTTGGGGCTCCATTCTACTGAATGGCTGACACCCGGGCCTAGTACAATTTTTACCAATTGATCATTTAATCTACTGACGAGCCCAAACAAGGGCGAAACAGTGTGTCTAGAGATCTTTGTGGGTGAGAGCTAATCTGATACTGATGCCGATAGTGGCAAGTAAAGTATCGGTAGAACCGATCCGACACCTTTATGTTGCATACAAGCTTCATACTTAGCTTGTGGTGCTCAATAGCTTGATTAAATTAAAACTTTCCGAGTTAACAAGTGATGGTATTTATTGGGAGAGAAATAAAATTAACTCAGTTTCTCAGACCACAGAAAAAAAAAAGTTTTACAGTATCAGAATATCAGTCGTTAGTACCTGATGGAAATGGATTATGCCGATTTGATAGCGATGCCATCTCCTGTCGACGCTCTGTGTTATCACCATTTTGTCTTCGTTTATTGTCGTAAGCATTTGCACGTCGCGCTTGTCTTGCCACTTCACAGCAAGTATGTCGTCGTTGTTTTTTGAGTAACTCCTTTTTTTAGTTTTCCAGGAAACTCTGGCATGTACTTGCTGTTCTTTTTTACTGTCCCACAAGCACCAGTTTTATGCTGGAGTAGATGATAAAAAAAATATTGGGCTCACGTACCAATTGTCAATATACAAGTTGTGTCCTTTAGATAAGGCCTCAGTAATGTAGTCACAACGTTTCCAGAAATGCCTAGTGTGTCATCAGTTTGTGTAGTTGCACCAGTGTACACTATTATGTCTAGAACATAACCTGTCTCGCAATCACACACAACGAATAATTTAATACCGAATCGATGGTGTTTGGAAGGAATGTATTGACGAAAGCTAAGTCTACCTTTCCACATAACCATGCTTTCGTCAATACAAAGATTTTTGAAAGGTTTCAGTGCAAACCGGAATTTGTCTTTCAAATAGTCGTACACAAATCGAAGTTTGTAAACACGATCTCCTTCTGGTTGTTGCGTGTTAGCGAAATGTTGTAATGTCCGGCATTATTTTAACCAAATGCGGGCGTCGACAATAGTGGATGCATTGACCAATATTCTTTGATAAGCTTTTTTTCGTATGCGCCAGCAACATGTAAACTGACAAAAACAAATAAATTTCTTTGAAATCTGTGTCCACCCATTTGTTTAGTTTCAATTTTTCTTTCACTTCTTGTGTTTCCATAACGTATTTGTAAAATTTATTGGTTTGCGTAGCAATAGTTTTTACCAGCAGGCTGTGAAAATAAAGTTGAAAATATTCCAACTCTGTGGCATTTTCGTTCAAGTTGCATGCACTCGATTCACCGCTATCTGTATCGTCAAATTTTTCGGAGTAAACTGTCCAGTCTTCCAATCCCAATATTTTCTTTTTCGTTTTCTTTTTTGGTTCGGCAGAGCATTGCTATTGCTGCTATCACTATCGGAACCAATATCACTATCGCCATCTTCGTCGCGTGCGTCATCGTTGTGGCGGTATCGTCATCGTAGCTTCTACTTTGGTCATCGTTTTCACCATTTTTTCCCCGTTCCCGCTCGTAATTATTACTTTTGATTGTTTCATCATCATTTGCTGATTGTTCAGAACTGTCAGTCATCGTCCTATTCTTCTCCCGTGATTATTCGCTGAACTTCATCCACAACGGAACGACCGCTACGAAGACAACGCCCGCTAGCCGCCATCTTGTTTCGACTTTGTTTGTTGGCGCAAGATTGGCGGGTCTGCACGATCGCAGTAATTGGCGCCGTGCCAAGCTCCT
Organism: Lithobius niger; assembly: GCA_023313725.1. Taxonomy (NCBI): domain Eukaryota; kingdom Metazoa; phylum Arthropoda; class Chilopoda; order Lithobiomorpha; family Lithobiidae; genus Lithobius; species Lithobius niger. Next base: position 147,237 of record JAHWFP010267339.1, on the reverse strand, counting down.
AACGCATTCTGGGGAAAAAAAATTACACAACTGGCCAACATAGGCGGCACCCATCAGGCGCGATTGCGACCTTGGACGTTTTTATACGGCGTTACTGCCGTAATTCAAAAACGGAGGACGTATATATACGTCGTGACTGCGTTTGGCTGATTTTTTTTGGACGTGTATATACGTTCATACTGCTTAAAAGGTTAATGCATTGGAGGGTGATCCAATTCCTTTTGTCTTCCTGTGTCGTTGCCTCTTGGTGCTCCTTAATGCGAACCTGGGCGTGTATCCGTGTCTTGCCCTAATACACAGCCTCGTAACATCCATAGGGAACGCAATACACAACTCCTCTCTGGGTGAAACGGGGGCCCTGGTGGGGGTGGAAAACTGTCGTTGCTTGCTTGTTCCTGGTGAAATAGGGATGACCGTTGTTGTGACAGAGATGAGCCGGTGGGTGACGGATGGAGCTCTGGCTGCGTTGCAGGGTCGATCCGGGATCCATCAGAGGTAGAGGTTCTCGAGCTGAAGACGCGACACATTGCGGCCAAGCAATATCATTCAGCTCCAGCCCCCCGAAGCACCAATTGGGTAGATCATTGACAATGAAATGGTGAGTATTGTCAGGCACACCGCTGATCGCGAGACTGCAATTACTTAACCTGCAGGAAGTGAAGACCAGGTTCGTTCTTCTGAACTACTCTGCCTCCTGGTGCAGTCATCAAGAATTGCCCAAGAGAAACAAAAGCAGACCTTTGGAGCGACAATGGTCAACGGATATCTTTTTGCCAGGAAGAAGTGAAAATATCCATGTGGTGAAGATATCCATAGCAGGACATCAGATGTTTTCACCAATTTCCCCAAACCTTAAGAAGCTTCTTCGGTCGATTTCCTACAATGCAGCCCCGAGGAAGGTACCCTCCATCCCGCCTGCCTCCACATCCACTCCCCCGCTCTCAAAAACGTTTAAGTAACCATTTGCAGGTCTCTTGTTTTATTTAGCCCCAAAAAAGTCACCAGCAGGTCCTGTGAACCGAAAATTTTTTTTCGTGGTCTAACACAACTTTTTCTTTCTAAATTTGGGTATTTGAACACAAAATTATTGTTGTAACCGTTAAATGTAAGTATTTTAGGATATCAAAAACTAATTGTAATAGTAACTATAATTCTATTTTTTTTCTGGGAGACCTAGGATGATTGTAGGATTTTTTTAAGTAACTTCTGTAGGAACCCTGTGTTGGCATAGGTAAAATTCTCTGTGACCCACTGTCTTAACATGGTCCTCATGTAGGAAGGTTATCCAGTTAACCCTTTTGTACATGCAGAAATAGGATGTAATTCAGGATGTATTACATCCTAATGTAATAATTTCATGTATTACATTAGGATGTAATACATGAAATATAATGTAATAATATGACATTTCACCAAAATACTATGTCATATTTTTTGTTTGTTAGTTCTGTCCTAATGAAGACAGAAGATTCGGAGACGATAACTCCGGAGATTGATCCTGGTGACGATTCCACGTCAGTGGCCGACATCAAGGACATAGATGATTACAAAGCCATCTTCCATCCTCGGCGACGTGAATGTGAGTTTTATTAGTTAATGTCGCGTTGCAGTAGCATTGCCTTACTTAGTTTACAAAGGTTCTTGGTGAAGGTTTCTGTAATATTTAAAAAAAAATTTATTGATGAAAGCCTTATTCATTTCCTAAGTAAAAGTACAGTAGGCTCTCTTTATAAGGAATAGCCTAGTGCACCAAGAAAAAATTTCTTTACATACGAGTTCTTCACCATTTTGATTGTACTGCGAGGACAGTTTGCATAAACACTAGTTTTTACTGCTAGCCTAAAATACTTACCTGTATTTTATATATGCTTTCCAGTTTTGGAAATGCTACCCGTCCCAAACATGAAATTTCTACTCTCCTGGTCCTTGCAATGGCACTCCCCGGGGCTCATGACCACCGCTAGGCGGCGCCCCATTCCCGCTCATTATCACAGTTTGTTTTGGGACGCGACTGAGACAGTCGCTACTACTCTATTCTCTCATCATGAGAAAGCCTACAAGATATACGAAATGTGCTTCTTACCCGGATTATGGGAAGCAAAAGTGTGGAAGAAGATGAATCAATTGGAAACACAAGCTTGGTGTCGTCGATGCAGTTTGTGACTTTTCAATTTAGAAGTGTGCGGAAGTGTGCGACAATTTAGGCCCAGACGATCGTGACGGTCGAGGCAATGTGGGCAGATTCGACCGAGCGTAGTGGTTTGCATCAGAAGGCTAGAGAATTAGCCGTTTTAGGAGGGCATTCATCGTCAAACAACGATATGACTGTATTTGGAATCGGGGGTCGTTTCCGTGATTCCAACGAGTAATGCTCGACTGCTGATAGGAGCGGACGCGTCCTTTGTTTGGGCGCTGTCCGGGTCAGCATCGAACCCGTATCAGGCACCGGTCATGGCGGCATGGTAGCGCAGTGCGTGACAACGAAATGGAAAAGGCGTAAGGGGGATGGAAAGCCGACCAAGCGGCTGTGGTGAAGTAATCGACACTGGCGACGCAGAAAGGTGTTTCGACGGTTTTGAATGTTTGTTGGTCCACCGGGTCCCGCATTCCGGCGGCTGTTTATTAGTGCTGCGGACATCGTTCCAGTCCGGGTGACCGGCGACCCTGTCCGGGTCAATGGCGGGCTGGTGACCGGCGGCCCAGTCCGGGACAATGGCGGGCTGGTGACCGGCGGACAGTCCGCCGGGTCAATGGCGGACGGGTGGCGAATTGGCTATTGTTTTCCATCCAAGAGAAGTGTGCCACCATGGAGGTTGTGATGAGCAGTTTGTAGACACGACCGACTTCGTGTTTATTAACGGCATTTCGTTCAGTGTGTGGGTCGATGGAATCGTGATGTGTGACGCTTACAGTGTGCACGAACGGCCGATCAGACAGACGGTGGAGCGTTAATTTTGTGTGACGAAACCGCGATGTGTCTGTGCGTGGGAAAGTAGTTTTCTTATTTTAACTATTTTCTGGTAGCTTATCATCTCTGTATGACACGGGCCGATCGATTTATTAGTTATTTTTTTTTTATTTGTGAAACAAACAGCCGGTTTCCAATGGAATGTGGCTGGAGCCAAGTACAAAAAAAAAAAAAAAAAAAAATTCAACATTATTGGATCCATGCCATATAATATGGACACACGCAAAGCGTCGGGCCCGGACCAGACGGTTAGGTTATGAGTGTGGTGTTTCCGAAAGCTTCACGGGAATGGCTGCCTTCGTGAAAGGGATGCACTGTTTGGGGGACGTGCTTAGTTGCAGCACCTCCTACCTCTCGGGCCTTTCCACTCCAGTCGGGAATGACTTGCAGTTGGCCAGTCAGTATTACATCTACATGTGCTCACAGATTATCATGTGTGTATTCTCTAGAATGGCAGGTTGTGCTACCTGTCCATGTTCCCAAGTGAAAGTTGGGACAAGTCGGTCAGCTTTATCGGTTTGTAATAGTTGTACCGATAAAGTGGTGTATATTGTTGTACGGTGACGTCCGGGGTAGGTATGATTAGGGCATGCAGGCCCTCACCACGACGTCCAGGTAAGAGGGGGGGGGGATGGCAACCCCACCCCAGCCCTCTATTTTGACCATAGTGTGTTACAGTAAGAGTCTAGTGTATGGTTGGTTACGAGTATTGTTTCCAAATTGGTTTATCATTGAAACATTGCTAGTTGTGTTTGATGGTTGGTGTTAGTCTAACACCTTGGGAAATGTGACAGTGATTCGAGGGCTGGCCTGATGCGCAGTACCCTTGAATCACAATACGACAGGGATGGAGAGATGGTAGATGCTCTCAAACTTGCTTGTTACTGTTCTTGGTGTGTTGTTGTAGAAGTTAAGTCGTAGTCACATTATCGCTGCTCTCCCAGTCTTTTCTGCGCGAGGGCAGTTGATGGATCCCATAGCGCCAAAAATCATCAACCACTGGTATATCCAGGCGGTAGTTGATTACATCCCGAGCGCTAGACGAAATGGCACATGTAGCAGTCACAGACCGCTGGTGCACATGGGTGTCGCAGTTTTTAACCGCGGGCACGCCATATCATGCGTGGTATTTTATATATAATGTATTAATTTTGATTGCATGTTAATCTTAAAATTGAGATTAATTTAATCTTCCATTATTAATGTAGTATTGGTAAGACAATCTTGAGTAAGGTTTGAGTCTTGAGTTTTTTGTCAAAGCCTACTAAAGTAACGCTTTGTCATTTCCACACATTCAAGGGAGATAGTTAATTATACACTTTTGTCATACCCCAATGATGAAAGTTATATATTTATTATAAGCTTCATGTTAAGCTTAGTGGAAGTCAATTAGTTCTCTGCAATTGATAGTCGCTTGGCCACAGCACATGTTCCATGTAACTTGTGTTATGACTGTTGGTGATTCGATGCTTGGAATGTGTGGTGTCGCCAGTCGCATTCACTGTTGTGGATAGTCTTAATTTTAACGAGTAAAATTTGACAATTAAATGGTATGGATTTTGGTTATTCGTGTTGCGGATAAAACTTCCTCCTAAAGGAGTATGTTTTTGGCGATGAATAATTGTTGAACACTGCTAAGTGCTTACCACTTAGTTTCAAGACTTCATTTATTTTATAATAAATGATTTATAATTCACAAAGCGACTTGGTCGGCATTTAATTATAAACCTCATAATCTTGCCAACTTTTTGGTAATTTTAGCCTGTATCTTATGAGGTTTTAATAGTTTGGAATTATTGCACTTGCTACTCACTTTCAAGTATCACTTTCTTGATTGAATTTTGGACGAACCATGTATGGGTTACCAGCTGGCGAGCAATTGGCTTACGGCCCTGGTGGCTGACAGGCCGAAGACAGTTACACTTTACTTGGTGTCAACCTGGAACTGACATTTTACGGTTTTATTGGAAATATTAGCCTAACGACTCAGAAATTTGGTAATAGGGTAGCGTAAAGTTTATTTGGGAAGTTCGTTTACGGTGGCTTTTATAGCAGCATTGCCTGTGCATGGGTGAATTGACATGGTATTTACCACTAGGCTACCATTATTGGATGATGGAATTCTGCGGTGTTTTCATGATCGGCGAGGGACATGTTCTACCATTGCCAAGACTTGGTAGGGTGTTTTATGACTACGTGTTTATGAATTCGGAGGAAATGTGATAGTGATTCAAGCATCCATGCTAAGTCTACCGTATCTAGGATACACGAAAAAGTCAGTTATCCGACAAAATGTGTGAAATCGTGTATTTTGTCTGATTTTCACCTAAAAACACGCATTTCATCAGGCATTTTAGATTCTGTTCAGACAATTTAACAAGCCAAATATTAGACACTTTGTAGATTTTGCTTGTATGGATTCAAGGGATAGCTTGACACGCTGTACCCTTGAATGACAATGCGGCAGGATTGGAGAGGGGTTGGCAGCCATGACCATAGCAGTTCGTTCGTTCTGGTGCATTGTAGTTGGAGTTTATGTATACTAGTCGCTGTCACATTATCGCTGCCTTCCCAGACGAAAGATAAATCTGGGCAAGGTCAGTGGATGGTTCCAGTGGCGGTTATACCCGTGAAGTTACCCAACGGGGGAAAATTTCGCCACATCAGTAGATTTGGAGGACGATGAGATACGTCGGCTCTGGGGGCTGCCTCGTCGACACCAGCTCGGGGGACGGACTGGTGAATCTACAGGACAATGTTACCTTACCGGGCTCACCTAGACGGGACGGCAGTGTGGATACGACAGGGTATGGTGATGACGAGTCATCGCCTATACATAGGAGATGAACATTGGGCACGATCCTAACAGTGTGGTTTTGGGGCCTGCCCCACAAATCTCCGACCAGGTATCGATGGAGACCGGCCGGACCAAGTCCGGACTGGAATCCTTAGCTTTCAGTAGTGGCCAGGAGGGAGACAAGAACGGACAGGAATGCCCGGACACGATCGTATCCCAGTCCTGGTCTAAGGCATGGAGCAGCGGACAACCGATGTCGGTCTGCACACAGTCCGGGTGTCGGCTAACTTCGCAGTCCGGGTCAAAGCCGAGTGCGGACTATCCCAGCTCAACCTTGCAACCGCACATTCCGTGGGGCTTGCTAGTATCGTGGGACAGCCAGTGGGCAATTTTTGGTGGCCAAGGGCCGGGGTCATTCGTTTACAACTGGCAGAACTATGGACACTGAAGTCGGCGGACCAGGTCGACTTCCCTTACCGGCATCTGGGCAGCACACTCCACCCAAACCTTACGCCCCACACCATCACACCGGCAGGTTGTGAAAAGTGAGCGTGTTAAAGGAGGATCATCCAAGGGAGTCTCCAACGTGGTGGGAAAGTGTCACCGCGACTCTTCCTTACAGATCTATGAAGGAATGTGGAGAGGGTAGTTGGAGTGGTGCAGTGTTAAGACGGTTAGTGCATCACAACCTTAACCATGGGAACTTTACGAGTTGTTAGTTCTCTATTTGACCAGGGTTTGACACTGTGTGCTATCAAGGGTGCAGGGCTGCCATCTATTCAGGGTTGGCAGTCGGGGGGAAGCAAGGAGACATATGTAAGCACAGTGTGGTCACGAGTTACCCAGTCCTTCGGTGTACTATGCCCTATAGGGCGAATACTGTGCCCTTAGGGGGACCCTCCATGCATTCTGCATATTCTGGTCTCCCCCCCCCCCCTCCCCTGTTTGAGCGGTGGCACGATGCCTTCCCCAGAAACCTCACTTTTACCCTTGAGACAGATGAGACACCGACGACAGTTGTGGTGTCAACTTTAACCCCTTCATTGGAACCAGGATTCTCGGATAGGTTCTCTGCCCCCCCCGAGCGGTGAGGGCCTTCCTCACTTGACCCAAAAGGTTAAGTGAGGAAACTAAAGCTGTAGGGATTTCGTACCGTGGAGATAGGCCACGAGTCCCGCTGTTCGTAAAGCTCACGAAGGATGGTGGGTACTTTACGCGCGACCCTGCATCACCAGGGCTCTAAGGTAGAGCGATAGGCAGAGCTTTCACAGGAGCACGTCGCTCGGACACTCCTGCCAAGGGGCGGTGTTACATGCACGGGGTTCATACCAGGGTAACATCTTGGGCGCTAACAGCTGGAACGCCGTTGGAGGAAAATACTGAAATTGGTCGCTGGAGGAACCGCAATACCTTCATCGCCCACCATCTACAGCGTGTGGGAACCCCCTCATCAGGTAACAGGGGGTAACAATTCACCGCGGCAGGTAAAGTAGTGAAGTATTAAGGTAAGGGTTGTAGGTTATCTACCGGACCTGAAGGGTCTACAGTTGCTTACTGCGTTCACACATGTTCCACTTTGTGTGATTTCGGTAGGATGGTCTTGCAAAGGCGTGGGTTCGACGCCACCTATTTAGGTAGGACAAAGTCAGCATATATAAAATACAGGTAAGTATTTTAGGCTAGCAGTAAAAACGGGGTTTTACCCCTAAAAATAGTTTTTACTTAGCCTAAAATACTTACCTGTAGGAACCCACCCTCCTCCCGCGTCGAACCGTCTAGAACGGGGAGACAAACTGTGATAATGAGCGGGAATGGGGCGCCGCCTAGCGGTGGTCATGAGCCCCGGGGAGTGCCATTGCAAGGACCAGGAGAGTAGAAATTTCATGTTTGGGACGGGTAGCATTTCCAAAACTGGAAAGCATATATAAAATACAGGTAAGTATTTTAGGCTAAGTAAAAACTATTTTTAGGGGTAAAACCCCGTTTTTAAGGCTGCACAAATACCGATACTGTATCGGATCAGCTGCCGATATTAGCTGTATCGGAGGTATCAACAACTTGGGTAGAAATATCAATAACTCTGGAACCGTTCGAGATTACGACATGCGGTTCGTGGCGTTTTGCTCAGGAAATCACTGAGTATCTTCCTAGCTATGTTTTATCTGTGAGTTATTATTTAAAAAAAAAAATTATTTTAATAATTATTGGACTTATGCAGAAAACTACACCTTTCGTGAAAAATTGGGGGGCGCAATTTTGGATATCGATACTGGTATCGGCAAACTTTTGAAAACCGGATCGGTGTCGGATCGGTAAAGTTGGTATCAGTGCAGCCTTACTAGTTTTGCATTTTTTTTAAACAATGTTTACTGAAAAAAATTGGAGTGTGGTTCAAGTTCAAGTTTGCTTTTTTGTCATCAGATAAATTAATTGATTTCTTGGTTTTGTAAATGGGGTTGGATTACAAAATACCAGCAACCGGCATCTACAGTGGTCTGAAAACGACATAACAAAGGGGGAAAAAAAACACACAACCCCCACGCAGAAACACCACAAAGTTCGCTTGAATTTTCGGTGAAGTTCACCACCCGTTCACCTTTTTCAGAAGCATCACAACAAAACAAAACGTCCGAAAACTACATAATGAAAGTTCGAGAATTCCAGAAATTTAAAAGCACGCGCATGTATGGTTGCGTCACTGATCTTTACTTTCTATCTGGATACCCCTCTTAGCATCAAGTTTGACATCACAGGGCCGACATTTGATGGCATTGACGGATTGGTGGCACCTACACTGGCTGCCAAACTTGACGCTAAGTGGGGTATCCAGATAGAAGGTAAAGATCAGTGACGCAACCATACACGAGCGTGCTTTAAATTTCTGGAATTTTCGGACGTTTTTGTTTTGTGTTGCTTCTGAAGAAGTTGAACGGGTGGTGAACTTCGCCGAAAATTCAAATGAACTTTGTGGTGTTTCTGCGTGGTGGTCGTGTGTGTTTTTTTCCCCTCGTTATGGGTTGGATTTCTTTGAATTTCGAAATAGGAATTTTTTTTGTAAATTGGATTCGTGTCAAAATGGTTTTTAGTAAGTGAAAAGACAATGCCGATAAAGGGTTCTTTATATGGAAATGTTCCTTATACAGAGGTTGTTTTCGTAAAGGTGTTTCCACCAAGTGAACAAGTGGCCAACCAAATAGTTAAAAAAGGGTTAGCAAGTTCTTTATTTGAAGGTTTGTTATACGGAGATTATATTGTACAAGGTGCAAGTTGTGGTAATTAAGCAATTTCACACATCTGAATTTGTGATCAGATGAGTGTTGCCATCGTCATGTTGCCTAAGATTTAAAGGAACAATTTAGACACAGCTTGGACATCAGAGAGGTTGATGCAGGAATGGTTTCTTGAACCTAGCCAGACAAGTCAACTTAATACTAAATTACATCTTTAAGAAATCGAGTAAAGTGTGTGGAATCTAGAATGTATTGTAAATAGCCTATTAATAGTCGGGATGTACGATATTCAAAAAATTCGATCCGAGCCGAGTATGAAACTTGTACTCTTAACTCGGCTCGCTGCTCGCATCCATACTCGAAAAACTCGAATCCGGCGAAAATGTGATAACTTCGTCAATTTTTGACCTATTTTGACATTCCGTATACCAAATCGATCGTCCCGACGAGAGCTTTCCAGGGGTTCAGATTAAAAGTCAATAGCTCAAACCATTTTCAAGTTATATCCTTACAACTGGAAAACAATCACCCACACAGTCAACTAAGCACCATCTTTGTTCCTATTATCTTTAACAAATTAAAGGGAAAATTGCAAACAAAATATTTCCAACAAATACTTGAACTCGGCTCGATACTCGATTCTTCTGTTGCAAACTCTGCTCGGCACAACTCGAATTAAAATTTTTCAACTTGCACATCCCTAATTAATAGTTCTAGCAAAGCTATTCCCCCCCCCCCACCAAATTCTAGAATTTCCTGGGGGGTGGGGGTGGCTATAACTAGCGATTTCTGACCTTCAAAGAATTTTCGGTCGTAGTTTTTCTGCTAGAAATTCACTAAAAGCTTCATATATTTAAGGGAATCAATGTTTTTACATCTGCAAATATTAACCTTCAATACGTGCTAAAGCGTTTCGATTTTACTTCAGTTGCCCAAATTTTAAGCCCTACGCGTTTAAAATCGCAATGCATTAGGTTTAGCTTGTCTCCCGCATAGAGTGCTGGTGGTGCGGTGTATATCTGATATAGATAGCCGCCATAATTGGTCTCACTTCGTTTCTTTAGAGGAAATCAATGTTTTATCCCCTGGAAACATTTTCTGTATTAAAATTAAATAAAAGCTTCACACGTAAACTACTAAACTATCAAATTAATTTTAACAGCTCATGGGCGATGAGCGATTTACAGTTGATGAAAGCATGTTTCGAAGTGTAAGTACATAAAAATAAGTAATTTGTCAGATTTTATTTGATGACGGCAATTTCATCGGGTATCCTAGATTTTGCATGTATGATAGATTGTCTGATTTCAAGGAATTGCTTCCCTTTTAATAATTCTGATGTTAGAATGCGCAAGATAAAATGATATGCGTATTCTTTTGGATGCATTGACTGATAATAGGGAGGAAATTTGAAGAGCTAGGTATAACGAGACATTTAAAAAAAAAATTGGCGGTTAGCTATATTGAAATTGTAATAATTTTTAAACAGGTCTTTATTTATAAAACGTTGTTGCATGCCAGCTTTTTTGTAATTATTTATTTATTTCATTCTTGTGGCTTGATGTCCATGGCAAATGTACCATAAATCATTTAAAAACAAGCTTTTACTACTAGCCTAAAATACTTACCTGTATTTTATATATGCTTTACAATATTGGAAATGCTACCCGTCCCAAACATGAATTTAATGCACTCTGGGTCCTTGCAACGGCGCTCCCTGGGGCCCGTGTCCACCGCTAGGTGGCGCCCCATTCCCGCTACTCCACACAGTTTTGTTTGGGACGCGATCGAGATCGGTCGCAGCTACTACGTTTCTGTAACATGGAAGTCATCGTTAACCCCAAAAAACGGGCGATCTGCCCTGGGAATGCGTCGGGTAAATGTTCGAACAAACTCTATCATCGTGATCCCCACCCACGGTGTCGCAGATGCAGGGTTTGTAACTTTGGTTCTTTCAAGTGTGCTGAATGGTGTGACACAACGGACCCGAAGATCGTGGCGGCCATCGAAGCTACGTGGGCCGATTCGGACCGTCGGCAGGATTTACGACGAAAAGAACGTGTGTTGGCGAAACAGGCGGCGAACAATCGTGCACTTATCGACCCAGATCAATTTTTGGTGAATGAAGTGGACTCTTGTGGTTCGGAAAACGTGGACGAAACGGTGGCGACCATCGGACAGGTCGCGGACACGTCCTTTGTTCGGCGGCTGCCCGGGACAGGCGACGCGCCCGGACAGGAAGTGAGCTTGGCTAACATGGTGGCGCGTATGGTGTCCGAGCAGATGGCAGCGCTAGAATCGACGCGTAAGATGGAGTCGGAGGAGGTCGAACGTCGGCGTGCCCTCGAAACCCAAAAAGGTATTTTGGAAACTTTCGAAAGTTATTTTGGGACGAAGGAGTCGCCAAAATTACCGGTGGGAACTACCATGATCACGGGAGGACAGTCCAGTGCCCGACAACGTTCATTCACGCCGACGGGGTCGCCGCCACGGACTGCCGTAAGTGTTGGTTGTGATGCCGATGAATCGTCACCAAAACGGAGGAGATTGTTGGATACAGTACTCGGCATGGGTGCGGAGGCCGCGGGCAACGCCCAGCGGCCCCCCTCCCAAATGCCGCTGGGACCGTCCCGGACAAGCTCCGGGATGGAACCGGATAGAGACGACCCGCAAGGACGGGCGGACGCGGGGGGACAGGGCGGCGTGCCGCCTTGGACCCGCTCCCAGTCCGGGACAGCGGACACGTGCTCCGGACAGGGCCAACCGGTGCAGAGACGGTCCGGGACACGGTCGGACACAGCGGAGAACTACACCTATGCGGACTATAGTACGCAGTGGGACAGTCGGTGGTCACATCACGGCGGACAGTGGTCCTGGCCTGGGTACGCAGGCTGGAGCGGACAGGTGGGTCCGGGACACACATCGACACCGCAGCCCGGTACTGGGTGGAATTTGCCCGCGATGCCGCCCCCCCCCTCCCCCGCCCCCATTGTCGCTACAGGGAGGCGGACAGGACGCGGTTTTTTCGCCAGCGGCGCCACAGGGCAGCGACGCGAGGCAGCAGAGTGCAACGGAGAGCTCGGCGAATGCGAGCGCCGGCGTTGTGCTACCGCCGGAGGACCAAGCCAACCGGGGAGGGGACGGGGCGGTGTTCCACGTGCCGCTCGCCCCCGTGATTATACCCACGGATGACAGCCAGGCTCCGTACGGGGATCTGGACCCCGGTGCGGACGGCTCAGCCAACGCCCAGGAAACAATAGAGTGGAAGTGGCTGGTGGAGGAAGTCTATGGATCATTACCAAGCCTCTTTTGCCCCCGGGTTGTGGTTCCGGTAATTGCAGAAGGGGAACCACCGGCGACGTCATTCGCGAACATGGACAGAACTGTTAAACAACAGAATAATCTTCCGCAATCCCAAGTGCTGTTTCGCCAATTGCTCGTGAACGGGGGCACGTTACGGGACACGGGGAAGGTGCTATCAGCCGTCAACCCTCCCCCCCCACCGGATCTGACGAAGGGGACCTTCTTTTTCTCGGCGGGGAACGCTGGTGCGCCAAGAGCGACACGCTACAGCACGTACGAGGAGACCGAGTACGTGGCGGCGGAGGCAAGGATGGACATGGGCTCAAACCTACAGCGCCCACAGTGGATTCGTGTGGCGCCCGCACAATTTGAAGAGGACGAAAGAGTGATTCGGGCGAGTCTGCGCGCAAACTCCACGTCGGACATGGCCTACGCGGCGGCGACGGCCAAGTTGAAGGAGTACCTCGCGTCGGACCCCGAGGACAGAGACCTGGTGGCCATCGACGAGGCGATTAAACTTATGCGTAAGGGTTCCGAGTTCCACACGGACGCCATTAACTGGGGAACTCGGGCGCTGTTCAACTCGGTGCTGCATAGGAGGGATGGATATCTCGCAAGTGCTCCGGCGGGTGTGTGTAAGGATGCGCTCAAGGACTTACGGTTGCTCCCGATTCATAGGTCTCGTTGGCTGTTCAACGGACAGCTCCTCACAGTGGCTCCGGAGCTTAGGGAGAAGGTTAAAGCACCTGTTTCTCATGGTAGGAGTAGAGCAGCCCATAGAGGAGCGGGAGGAAACAGGCAGCCTTTTCGGGAAACCCACCACCCTGGAGGCCAGGGCCAATCGAAGATGGGCCAGAGTGCAGGCGGTCAACCACAAAGCCAGACTGGGACTGGTAAACCACCTAGAGGCCGAGGACACACAGGGAGGGGTGTCTTCCCCCGAAGCCGCGGAGGAGGTCGTAGGCCCCCAACTTCTGGACATTGACAAGGTTCTGGCGCAATCTCCTCAGCCCCCCCCACGGGGTCGGGTAGGGGGCAGGATATCGCGCCATTGCGACGCATGGGAACGCATCACGGCGGATCCGTTCGTGGTGGCCGTCGTAAAGTGGGGTTATATCCCAAACTTTACTTCGGTGCCACCACTAAGAAGAGACCCGCCACACTGGTTACTCCGGAGGCCCGAGCCACCAGAATTAGTGGCGGAAGTGATGTCGCTTGTGGAGAAAGGAGCGTTGGTGGTGGCTCCGAAGGACACCTTGGGGTTCTTCAGCCCGGCGAGGGTGATCCCGAAGAGGAACGGGGGGATGCGGTTAATTTTCAACCTGCGCCACCTCAACAGGTTCATCACAACAGAACACTTCAAGATGGAGACGTTGGAGTCCATCAGGGAGGCATTTCAGCCGGGGGACTTCTCGACATCAATCGATTTAGAGGATGCCTATCTACATGTGCCGCTACACAAGAGTGTTCATCACCTGTTCCGATTAGTGTGCCGAGGGAAGGTCTACCAATTTGTGGTCCTTCCCTTCGGATTGTGCTCAGCCCCTCACGTTTTTACAGTGCTAATGAAGCCAGTGCTCGCGATACTTCATCGGGTGCTGATCTACGCGCATGCATACCTGGACGACTGGTGCCTGGGGAACCAAGACGCAGCCGCGTTGTCCCGGGACACGGCAAGGTGTGTGCGGCTTATGACGATGTTAGGCCTGGGTGTGAATGTGAAGAAATCCTGTTTGGTCCCGGAACAGTGCTTCGAGTTCCTGGGGGCTTGGTTCGACACGAAGGATTTCTCCATACGACCGTCCGAGGACAGGGTACACCAGGTAGCGGCAGCAGCGGAGAGCCTCCTGCAGCTGCGACAGATTTCCGCGCGGGAGTTGTCCAGGACGATCGGCAGAATGGACTCGTGCGCGTCTCTAGTCCCAAGAGGTTCGTGGAGAGTACGCCCACTGCACTGGCTGCGGAAATTGGAATGGGTACCGAGGGTCTCATGGGAGGACCTCATTTCCCTAGACAGAGCCCCTGTAGAGGCTATAACGTGGTGGACGGTGGCCCGCAATCTGCAGGAAGGGGTACCGATCCACACGCCAGCGTCGGACTGGCTTCTGATCACGGACGCATCCTCCTCGGGGTGGGGTGCGACCGTGGGAGAAGAACAGGCGGCGGGCCTGTGGTTGCCAGAGGAGTGCAACCTTCACATCAATGTGCTGGAGCTACGTGCCGTGTGGAACAGTCTACTAGTGTGGGCACACAGACTCCGGGATTCTTCTGTGACAGTCCTGTCGGACAACACAGCGGCGGTGTCCTACCTGCGGAGGGGAGGTGGGACGAAGTCGGGATCACTGTTCGTGGAAGTGCACAGGATCTTCACGCTCTGCGAGGAGTTCAACATCATGCTGGCCCCACGACATATCGCGGGCAGCATGAACGTGTTGGCAGACGAGCTCTCCAGGGTAGGCAGGGTACCCACGACGGAATGGCGCCTCCACCCGGAGGTATGCCATCAGATATTCCAAGAGTGGGGAACTCCGACGGTGGACTTCTTCGCGACACGTGCGAATACACAGCTACCACTCTTTGCCTCCCCGTATCCGGACAGTCGGGCGATGGCGACGGATGGACTGAGTTTGGAGTGGAACAACGTGTTCGGGTATCTGTTCCCACCCTTCAGGCTGATCCAGAAAGTGTTGACCAAAGCGAAAGAGTCGACGGGGTCCTTCATTCTCATAGCCCCGTGGTGGGAGGCCTCCCCGTGGTTCGTGGAACTGTGGAAAATGAAGAAGAGGGACCCGATCGAGCTGCCTCGACGAGCAGACATCCTCTCGCAGCACGCGGGGACGACGCTACACCACAACCCGGCAATCCTACACCTTCACGCGTGGAGGTTGTGAAGGGTATGCTGACGTCGAGTGGATTCTCACGAAGCACGGCGGAAGTTATGGTGGAGAACATTCGTCAATCATCTCAAACAATTTACGAGGGTAAATGGCGCGGATGGGTTGATTGGTGTAAATCCCATCAAGTGAGAAGTTTGGATCCGTCGCCTCAACAAGTATGTGAATTCCTGAACTCCTTGTTTGCTCAGGGACTGGCCCCTAGCACCATCAAGGGGTATAGGGCAGCTATTAACTCGGTCCTGGCGCTGGCAGGGAAAAGCGACGTGACGGAAAGTGCGAGTGTGGCCAGGATCATCCAATCCTTCAGTGTGCTCCGGCCAAGAACTAGAAAGCTCTACCCGGGTTGGGACCTCACGGAAGTGCTCCACAACCTCGCTGGGGCGCCCTACGAGCCCCTGAACGAAGCGTCCTGGGAGCATCTCTCCAGGAAAGCAGTGTTCCTTCTGGCACTGGCGTCGGCGGCTAGGCAGGGCGAGCTGGCCGCGCTGGCCAGGGACCGAGATTTTCTGCGTGCGTCGCCAAATTGGACTCGAATCACGCTACTTACACACGCAGAATTCCGAGCAAAGAACTCAACACCTGAGGAAGCGCCGACGCCGTTGGTTGTAAACGCGTTGGCACCTTTACTGGAGGCGGGATGCCCGGATCGCCTTCATTGCCCGGTCAGGGCGTTGAAGTTCTACCTGGCTAGGACTAAGCCAGTGGTGGAGGAGAAAGGCCTTCGGAACACCAGGGGATGGACCCCACTGTTCGTGAAGTTGTCAGCCGGAGGTGAGGATCTCACAAGGGAACCGGCGACGTCATCCACGATTGCTAGGTGGATTTGCAGGGTGATCGAAGAGAGCCATCAACAGGTTGGGAGGCCGGCTACAAGCAGGACCAATGCCCACGAAGTCAGAGCGATGGCGACATCATGGGCCTTCGCAGCAGGGACACCGTTGGGCGAAATCCTAGACGCTGCCAGATGGAAGGGACGAAACACTTTCGTGGCCCATTACTTAAGGGAAGTAGTGATGTCGACGGCAACCCGCAGAGACATCAGGTTCATGGCAGCTGGTAAGCTGGTAAAGAGGAAGTGAGGTAAGGGGTTTAGGCTAGTAATTGTAGACGTAGAAAGTGCTCGAGGGTAGTCCTGCTAGACAGATTGATTTTGTAGGGCTACTGGGGACTTGCAATGGCGCGGGTTCGACGCCTTCGTTCAAGTAGGACAAAGTCAGCATATATAAAATACAGGTAAGTATTTTAGGCTAGTAGTAAAAACGAGGTTTTAACCTCTAAAAATAGTTTTTACTTAGCCTAAAATACTTACCTGTGGGAACCCACCCTCCTCCCGCGTCGAACCGTTTACGGGGAGACAAACTGTGTGGAGTAGCGGGAATGGGGCGCCACCTAGCGGTGGACACGGGCCCCAGGGAGCGCCGTTGCAAGGACCCAGAGTGCATTAAATTCATGTTTGGGACGGGTAGCATTTCCAATATTGTAAAGCATATATAAAATACAGGTAAGTATTTTAGGCTAAGTAAAAACTATTTTTAGAGGTTAAAACCTCGTTTTTCATCAGACAATTTTATAGTTTGAACAGTCACTTTTGCCGTAATCTCCCATTAATTGCCCATGGGGTGTTAAAATTAATTTAGTTATTAATTTACTATTTAGTTTCTGTATCTATGAAGCTTAGGCCTATAGTTAATTTTGGTACAGAACATGTTTCAACGGGATAAAATATTGATTTCCTTTAATGTATGAAACTTTTAGTCAATTTCTAGCAGAAAAATCTTGTACTGCAAATCTTGTTTAAGCGACCACTTGGAGCTAAAGCCCACCCCCTAAAAGTTCAAAATCGTGAAATAACTGAGCTAAAGCCCATCCTTAAATCGTTGTTTTTCACCACGTATGTGATCTGGATTCATCTAGTATTAACGTAATGTTTTTGTTCTCATTTATTCACATATTCGGTTATTAGATTGTCCGTCCTCCAAATTCTAACTTAATTTGTAGATCTATTTATTATGAAATTGTTACGAAAACAAACCTTTGAGGTGTTTACTGCAGAAATTACTGCCTACTTTAGATGCAGGTTCCTGCAACCGATGGCCGTTTAGCCCGGGTCCCATCAAACTCCTACTTGGTTGATTGCACTGTATGCCACAAAGGTTTTTTCGTAATAAATTTGTTTAAACTGCGAATTATGTTGGAATTTGGAGGAGGGACGATCTAATAAACTAAATTTTGAATAATAGAGAAAAAGCCAATAGCAGGAATGCTAGATTGAATCCAGATCATGTATGTTAGTGTTCGCATTATCTCCAACTTGCCCATGATTAACAAACTCCCTCCGTGGGCAGAAGTAACTTTAGAAAACAGATCATTTTTTTTAATCCCCCCTCCCCTCCCTGATTTTAGCCAAATTAGCTGTATAAGTTGATGGATTTTTTTAATACACGCGATTTACAGTACAGTTGAATATTACAGATGAATATTGTAAGTTACATTACTTCTGGTGTGCACTGTTATTGATAGGTCAGGATTTAAAGTACTGGTATTTAATGTGTGCCTGACTAATGGAGAAAAGGTACATGCAGAGGGGATTTCAATCGGAGACTATTCTTTATAAATTGTGAATAAAAAGTCGCCTTCCTCGTCGATTGTTATTGGTTGTTGATGAACCAGTAAGAGTAAGTTTAGCTCTATTGCTGCATCACGTCCCCCAATAGGCTTTGATTAGTGTTTACTATTTGTGTTTTCCTCGTTAGCGTGTTTTATTGTTAGTATTCACTAACTTGGGAGTGCACTTTCCATAAATTTGTTCATGCATGTTGGCAAGGCTTTCTTCAGACCTATGTAATATGACATCAGTCCCGAAGCAAAGCATGAATTCACAACGCTAACCTGCTTTGTTTGAAAATTATTCCCCTTCTATTTGGCTTTGGTTTCTAAACTACCCTTCCTTCTCTTATTAAACTAAAGAAATTAACGGTGTCCTGAATTTTAATTATTTCCTACTTGGCTTTTTTTTTTAAAGCAGCCCTTGCAGAAAAATGCAGGTTTTATTTACGTCAATGATGACTCCAGGTTTTTTTTGTTTGTTTTTTTGTTCTTATATGCTTGTTGGCTGATGTTTGGTGTGAATTCTTGCTTCTGCAGTAGTCCGAACTCCTCCACCACCAGGCAGGGTTGACCCTTTCCCAGCACCGCCTGAGGGTATGTGAGCACTTTTGAGTTTTGCATGAACACATCAACCCTTAAAAATGCCAGTTAGTTTTCCTTACTGTTTGTTCAGTTTTGTATTTTATTGCTTATTTATTTTATGTAGTTGTTTGTATAAAATGTAATTGCCTAACAGTGATAGGTAGACTTTTAGTGGCTGATGCTGTAATTGCTAAGCTCGACCTGTTAGTTGATTTGGAACAATATGAAAAATAGTTTTATACTTTAATTTTTGGCCTAGCGAATACTGCATGCAAATTTGGTTAGCTGAAAACGTGTGTAATAAAGGGCAAATCAGGTGATTTATACTTTAATACACACCTAAATAAAAAAGAATTAAAAAGCATTGCGCACAGCATTTTATATGTTTTATACAATTTTATGTTTAGAACCATTTCTTGCGGTCACGATGCCGGCAGCTGTACCTAGTGCAACCAAGGAGCGAATAAATGCCATAGACGTCTGCAATATGGAATATCCATGTTAAGCTATAGGTTCAGCTCCAGGCCTATTGATCAACATAGTCAAAATTTTATTTTACCAAAGCACTGCTAAGAGGATTTTACTCCCTGGCACGTGCAAGAACTGGTATTGAGTCGGGAGGTAGGCCACACAATTTCTACTCCAGTAGGCTTCGACTCAAACAAAATGCCGTCTCGTTTTAAGTTCATTTGAAACACGTGTTCTTACGAATTGACACATACTTGAACTATACGCAGCACAAGGTATATTTTTCACGCACATTTGTTACGTAACTTTTAACCTAAGTTTTCCACAAACTTAAAAACTGATGCTAGTTCGACTACTGGCTGCATGGGGTCAGGAATCGGCACAAACGGTGGACCATGAGGTGGAATTGTGTTGGAGACTCCTCCATAATGCTGCTTCTGGTGTAAAATCGAACGTCAAAATAAACTTAACACTAAAAACGACATTTATCTGCAAGTGTTGTACCACAAAATTTTAAATTCATTCGTTATAATTTTAAAAAATAAAAGGCTGTGTTCCAAGGTTTTTTAGTGTCTTTTTGTATTTAGTATTGAATAAAGCCAATTAGTGTAAAATACAAATCTAAATCACCTGAATGTCTTTTTTATCTTGTTTAAAAAATTGCTGCATTTATTTTTTTTTTCAAGTTTCTCTTGCACTTGCATTCAGCGCTTAAGACTTGTTTCAGCTTTTCTTCTTTTGGTTTTGCCATTTTATTTGCTTATAGATAATGCTCAACGGTCGGAAGCAGTGACACCGGAGGTTATTGTGAGACCAGAGCCGGTCAAACCAGAACCTGTTCGTCCCAAAACAGAACCTACAATTATTTGGCCCGAGCCAAAAAGGCCCGAACGTGTGTCTCCACGTACCTCCCCCCGCTCTGAGCCAAGAATCATTGTAAACACTCGCACTAGTCCTCGCTCAGAACAGACACGATTTGAACCACCGCGTTCTGAAGTTGCTTGTGCTGACACTGTGATTTCTGAACCTGTGCACTCTCAACCCATGCTTAACCGTGTAGAAACTGTGGTAGCTGAGGTTGTTCCTCAAAAAAGTGATGCCCGCCCCCTTTCTGCTAATACTTCATCAGTTTCCAGTAGTAGTGATCCGGTGAGAACTGTAACACCAACTGTAGTGGTGAGTCGTAAGACTGAAAATATTGTTTCCATCAAAACAGACGTCCATTCCAATAAAGTGGAGAGAACGGACAACCTGGACTACATCCCCACGCAACGAGATCGGCCAGTTGGACTAGACTTAGACGACTTCCTTCCATTTAGCCTGGTAAGCTCAGAAATTTTGTAGAATATTGAATGTTTCTTCATTTCTAATTATTCTGGCAACCATACAACGAGATCACTAATTTTTTTCCTTACTACAATCTAAGTGTCAAACATGATTTTGTAAGTGATCTTAAAAGTGCTTTTACTAAGAACATCAATTTGTCAATATTCTTAATGCTAAAAAATATTAACACTATGTATTAACTATAAGGCGGCTTATCTAAAGACTGGTGAATTTAGGTATATTTTCGACGTTCGCTAATCACGTCTCTTATCCATCCCAGTTTTCCTCCTCCCTAAAAGCCGCCTCAAATGTAATTCACCCATTTTTTAAGTGTTCAACTTTTTTTGATGAATTTTATTTTGTTATTTGGTATGGTCTTGAACAACAAAAGGCTGCCAGCCACGCAGGGTTAAATTTGTTGCAAGTAATTGTTCTTTGATCGAGGTAGCTGGTTTGCCAAGCGCTGAGCACGCAATAACGGTCATGCATGCAGTGATTGCTGCGCCGACAACTCTGAACAATTCCTCTCAAGCACTGGAAGTTAATATGTATGTACTAAATAAGTTTTATTGTATCAGGCTGCCAATGTTGAGGCTTACTGGTCTCGAAATTAACAACACGTCGTCATTTGGTTAAAACTGTAAGCTTTTAACTGAACACTGGTTCTTTTATTTTGCTTACAACAAAAAGAAGTGAAGACCTTCAGCCAGCCAGCCATGCCATATTCCATGCGATCAGGCATTGTTTGCACGCCTGCAATGAAAACGACCTGCCGAAATTGTGGTCAAGTTTGCAGTAGATTATTCTCCGAATTCTTCCCAGGATTGTTTCTGTTTTTAGGCTATTAATTGAATACAATTCATAAGATACATGGAAGGATCTGTAGAACGTTTGGATGACATCATCGACCGTCACGGACATAAACAGTCGTGCGATAGTTTACCCCTGATAATGAAATGAACGATACAATACTGTGTAGCTTAGGCCGGTCATTTTAAAATTTAAACTGCATGCATTGTAGACAGTGTACACAAGTAAAGAAGTATTTAATCAGTGTTTTTATTTTGCGTAGACCTGCATGATTTTTTCCTTCATTAGGTTAAGTAAAATAATGAAAATATCGTTATAAACAATAACCCCGATACAACGATACAATTCTTAAGAACTTCAGGTATCATTATAAAGAGGTTATACTATGTTATTAAATTATACCTTTGCTTTTCAGTTAGATAGAATCAAGGATAACTCATTGGTGGTTATTGAATTGGGAAATACTTACCTTGTGGCTAAACAGAAGCCGCTTTAAAAGACCCCTTGTAGGTTCCAATCCTCAACAAATTACTAGGCTACCACTTAAAAAACTCATCAAAAAGTTTGTTGTGTACAAGTAGTCAGTGAAAAAATTGTTCGTTGTTCTACCGTGAATGTTTTCCTTAAATCGTGAGTCTGGATTTCAAGAATCTTGTTGATATTTACCGCTCATAATTCACATCGAAGATATAAGTCAATGTCTTGCTAATTTTCAGTGGCTGGCTGCCTCCCTCCCCTCTTCAGGCACTTTGGCAAACGTTTTTGCTGGTTACTAAGCTTGGTGTTTTTACATTGTCTGCTTTCGAACTTTTAAATGCCGGCGGTTACAAGTTCGAAAGCAGACGTTGTAAAAACACCGAATGACCAGCAAAAACTTTTGTCAAAGTGCCTGAATAGAGGGACAGCCAGCCACTAAAAATTAGCAAGACATTAACTGTGTCTTTAGTGTGAATTATGAGCAGTAAAGATCAACACGATTCTCGAAATCATGACCTTAATTTTAACAAGTACTGTAGTCATGTTTTGCATTGCCAAATTATACAAAAATGTGCACCAAAGAAATATGGATATAAGTGCACCCCTGGTGTTTTTTAAAACTTGTATTAAGCCAAAAAAAGCTTCCCAGAATGGTGCAACTTAAGACT
Source organism: Lithobius niger (assembly GCA_023313725.1). Classification (NCBI taxonomy): domain Eukaryota; kingdom Metazoa; phylum Arthropoda; class Chilopoda; order Lithobiomorpha; family Lithobiidae; genus Lithobius; species Lithobius niger. Next base: position 125,104 of record JAHWFP010267339.1, on the reverse strand, counting down.
GTGCTTGAAATAGTTGGAGGCAACATTAATTTGTGCCCCGTGTATTGCCATATTCCGCTGTTAAAGAACGTTAATGCCTTTCTCGTTTATGGTTATGCCTCGCCTACGAAAAACTTAGCAATTTGCCAAGATTTTAAATCTGAAGTGCTTTACAAATTGATACCTTCTATTTTAAATTGGTTTTATTTCTAGAAAACATTCCATGATACAATGCGTATTGGCCAGCAAGCTCAGCCTGAAATCTCTGAAGCTGAAGCCATTTCATCCATCATCAAGGGGCACGAGTCGATGCTTGCAGTTCTCACGAACAGGCATCGGCATCTCCAGATTGTGTTAACATTATGGAGTAACAAGGACATTAAGGTTTGTGCTACGAAGTTAACGAGTTCTCCTTAAACATGGAACAAGTAAATCAGCACCGATACAATTGGTTTGTGTGCGATGATATTTTCAATATCAGTATTGCAAAAAAATAGGGATCGACCGGACCCGGTTCCTTAAGCAGCCGGTACCTGTTCCAGCTCCAACACCGGTACTGTTTTTTTTTTAATACTATTCTACTATTCTTGATCCAACAGTTAAAAAAAAATTATCTTCATGGCATAAGACAACTGTTAAACAAGTTTACTCATTCGTATTTACTCCTGAAATTACAGTATTCTTGGGTTGAAAATTGGAAGTAAATTTTAATTGACTAGCCATTTTGGATTGCTGTAGTAGGATAATGTTTAACATTTAATTCAGTACGGTAGCCTAATAATATTATTGAAAACTTCACCCGGCTTTAGAATTTTTCATGAAAATTAGAAAACTTAAAGAATAGAAGATTTCCATTTTATTGCCTTGAATGTCTTACAGATCATTTTTTTTAGCTGTGGTTCTCTTTTGAACGAAACTTTTTCATCCATTTTTGGCCGCGTGTCTTGGGCAGCTTAGTATGGGACAACCCCGTGGGCTAAGTTTTTTCTACAGTATTGTGTCAAAACATACACGCAACATTTGAGTGAAATGGCACCCGTACAATCGTACCGCATTTTCAACAGATAAATTTAGTTAAAAGTTGAACTTTAAAATAAAATTCAGTCAGGTTACCAAAGAAAGAAAACATTATTAATTAGGTAATATTTTTTATTGGTGTCGTCAGCTTTAGCTAAACCTGGAGATTAACATTTTTACCCATTCGCCAGTGGCTAGTAAGTACAGTTCAGTTACTCGCCAACTTCAAAAGTTCATTCGCCAACACTTATTTTTTGTTGGGGGTGGGGGGGCAATTAAAAAAATTTTTAGCGGTTAATGTACGTAAATTTTAATCACTATTTAAAAAGATATAATACGGTTTGTGACAAAGTTATGTCAATTCTAACAACATTCATTAGTAGAACTCGACACATGCTGACAAACTAGTAAAAAAGGATAAATAAACAATATTTTGTTGCATGGCAAGGCATAATTTAATTTCTTGATGTGCAGCCTTTCAAGGGAGGGGAGGCACCGTCGGAAAGACAGGCAAAAAAAAAAGGCAGGCGCTCTATCTCTGAGTGACTTTTCCAACCCTCTATTCGCCGTTGTTTTAATAGTTTTACTTCATAATGTTATCTTCCTATAACGGGGAGAAATAGGCAAAAAAAAAAAAAAGGTGGGGGTGGGGACACGTGCATCCTCAACGTGAGATTGCCTTCGTATTTTCCCCCGTCCCCTCCCCCACATTTCTGAAGTTTTATTAGGATCCAATGTGGCTGTCAGTGAGTCCACACCACTTGATTTTCGACGGATTTTCAGTGTTGCGTTAGAGCTGGCCGTATCCGTGGAGTTTGCAAAATGTTTAAAAACTCTAAAAACATCGCTGTTTAAAAACCTGAATCCGATGTTCGGTTCACAGAAAACCGTGAAAAATCTTTAATATTAACATATTAAAAAAAAAATCAATAATAATCGCGTGTTTTACTACAGAAAAAAAATTGCAATACGAATCGTACTTTACGTAGCCAAAACATATTTATTCCGAAGTAAAACAGTTAACAAATAAAATGTGTTAAGCAGATTTCCGTTTGATCACTGAAACCGGAGGTTCAGGTTTTACAGCTACCTAACACGTTGGGAGTGGTGGTTTCGACAAAATAAATAGTTTCTGACGAATATATAGTAAATTGAATGGAAATTAATAATTATAAGCGAATATAAATTCTTTAAACTAGAGTTTGCAGTTAATGCGTCTTAGCTGTGGATTAATACAAGACTGGCTGAACATTTCGGTATCCGACGTCCGTCGATGCTTAGGTGGGCAGGCAGGCACGCATGCTAAAAATAAAATAGACGGACAGGGAAGGGGGTGACTTGTGTTTAGAGCTTGGAAAGAAATATTCTTTAAAAAAAAAAGGTGATTTTGGTGACAGCATCTCTTCAGACTCAAATTGCAGTTCATATAAGTTACTGTTTTCTTTTTGCATTAAATTTTTTTTTTAAAGATGTCTTGCTGCAATTGCCAAATTGTCGAGTGGTTGAAAAATGTCAATCGCCAACCAACGGACTTCACTCGCCCCCTGTCGAGTGGCGATCATTAATCTCCAGGTTTAGCTTTAGCTTGGTGGAAAGTTCCCCCAACGCGTTTGCTACCGACCGAATGCAAAATGGCGGCGCTGTCACCGTGTCACTCTACCGAACCATACAAAGTAGCAACTAAACTCTCCCAGTAAAAACAAAAACTTCAGTTCATTCTTGCTAATAAAATTAAGCAATTTCTGAGAATTTTGATTTGTAAAAAAAAAAGCTATTTAATTGTAAACTTTTTAGCAACTTTGTACTAGACATCGATCGCGATGATAAGAACTAAAAAAAAAATTGAAATGGGACAGCAACAGCCAGGGACGTGCACACATGGGGGCTCTAACCCTGCCCTCACGGCGAAGTGCCCCTTTTTTCTCGAAAAAGTGCCCTTTTTCGGTGGAGTGGTGGTGTAAGAGAACATAAAAACGCCAAAAAAAATGGTAACGGCTGAGAAAGTGGTGCAAAGAGGTGCAAAAATGGTTAAAAGTCCCCAAAAGCTTGTTAAAACACCAAAAAAATTCCCCAGAAAAAAGTTTGCCCCTGCCCTCTCGGGAGCCTGTGCACGTCCCTGGCAACAGCAGCCAAAAAAAGACACATAAGGAAAATTGACATGTCCTGCAGAAGTGCTAAGCCAGAGTTGATGGAGATTAACTCAGATTTGCATTTTAAACTGAATCTCAAACAACAGCTTAATTCAAGACTACTGAAAATAGTATTTCAGGGACGTGTACGTTGAGGGAAGTAACAACGAAAAAATAACATCTCCACGAGTGTTGCACAAGTAGGCAGTAGCACAATCATTAAAAGTGTTGGGGTTGGACACTGGCTGCTATAAAATGGACCCGTTTGAACCTGCCCCATGAAAGACTATGGTGCCAGCCCAATCCCCCCCCCCCCCCCCCCAAGATAACTTGTGTAGAATCAACTATTTCTGCACAGGCTTAGTATTCTCTTATAACTTTTTTAAAGTTTTTGTTTGGGGGGGGGGGGGTGATTATTGGGAAGTGAAGATTTCTGAAAATCCTTGGTTAGTTTTGTTCTGCTTATGCACTTTATAAATAAGAAAAACACCTAAAGGCCTAAATCTCAATATGAAAGGACATTTTAACCTAGCCTTTCATGGAAAATGGGTCTCATTTTTATACATTCTGGAACATGTCATTCTGGACTGCGACTTGCATCAGTGAAGCCTAAATGTGGTATTTGTGGGGCTGTTGTGGTATTACTTGGTATTTAAAAGTAACTGGGTGGTTGTTTGTTTGTAGACTGCTATGGAGTCTGCTGTTCATATGAGTGACCAGGCTGTGATGGTGGACATCCTAAACGTCATTTGTCTGAAGCCGTAAGTTTATCAGTTTTAATATCTTTTGTAGCAGTACAATCAACTGGTTTGAGTTAGTAAATGCCTTAAGATCATTTCACATGCTTTGCTAAAAGGTGGCTTAAAACTTATTTGATTTCCAATCCATAAATTTTAGAGATGATATTTTGACTCCGTTTATGTCTGTTCTAATCGGGTCTCATTAGAATATTTTTCTGACCACAAACCTTTGCTCCCATAAATGGGTAGGTGAGCACAAAGATTGTTCGAACATTTGTTGCAGCTGCATGATTAATACTAAATCGGACGATTCGTGGAGAACCTAAGACATCTGAATGTTAAATAAAATTTCTGTTCTAAGGAGATCTCATTAAAATCCTTTTCTGAGCGCAAAACTTTGCTCTCATAAGTCAATAGGTGAGTGCAGTTTGGAAACTACGGGCATAAAGATTGTCCAGAAATTTGTTGCAGCAGCACGATTAATACTAAATTGGACGATTCATGGTAAACCTAATAACAGCTGAGCGTTAAATAAAACTTCAAACAAATAGTTAGTGTTTACTTCTGTAACTTGTACACTTGCTCTGTTACTTGGGCATTGTCATTGTGGTAGTTGGACCACTCTATAAATCTTTATTCTTAGTTACTGTTGTGCTCTAGTACTTCTGGAAAGAAATTTTTGAATGGCAGAAATCCCGTGGACAGCTTTCAATTGGAGTAGTTGCAATAAGGAGGTGACGTCGGTGCATTCGATATTTCCACCGATATTACTGATTTCTTTATTACTTCATCAAAACGTTGTTTCTATTGCTGACGAAAATCTACATTACCTGTAAATCTTCGTTTCGGCTGTAGAAACTAAATTTATCCGCCCTTCCTGGCTGCCGGCAATTCTGTTTCTTATTTTGTGCATGTTCATGTACTTTTAGTATATTTTGTCTCGTAACTGTAGTTGAACATTTGTTAATATTTTTCAGGTCACTATGGTCTCTTGACCTTTCAGTCATCTTATTACCATCCATTTACGACTTAGTGCAGAGCAAGTATGAAATGTAAGTACCTTTTGTAGAATTTATTTTATTGAGTTAATTTTGTATTCACTCAATAAGTCTACGCAAAACCAAAAAGTTTGCAATAGTCAGTTATATGCGAATTTTAAGCGGCCAATTTTCTGCTATCCTCCTTCAGTCCAACCCCGAACTTCTGCACGCAACAGCTACAACAAATGTCAACAAATAAACAAATTTGAACTGGGCACTTTTCTCAGTGGGAATTAGGGCAGTTCTAGTTGTTGGAGGTGCTGTTCCCTCCCCCCTCCCCCTCCTGTGTAGCTGTTCACTGGATTTCGAGTTGGTGCACTAGTTCTGGGATGGCAAACTTCTTACTTTTTGGCTATGAAGGTGCCTGTTCGTTGAGCAGATGGATTTTATTTTCTCTGCAGTGTAGAATAGAAAGGGATTCTAGTGCTCGTAAGTGAGTTTCCTTTCCGGAGTTGGAATGCAGTTGCACTTTCTTGCTTTCCTAGTCTATGCTGTGCTTGGGCTTAACCCTGTGTGCTCAATATCAGTGTTCTTTAAGTCTGTGTTGGCTGTTGCTTGCATATGCTCCGAGACACTTTTGCAAACTCTGCGTTTTGTCTGTCTCTCCCACATACCCGTACCCCCTGGGCAGTCTTTGCAGGCGACCCAGTAGACGGCCGACTTGGGGGTAGGTAGTGGCACTGGGTCATTAGCTGCCTCTTGTTTTGTTGTAATGAAAGTAGATTGGGGTATTGGGTTTTGCTTATTTCTCTTGGATCTCTCGACTATTACAAACTTTCTGAAATACGTGCTGGATTCCCGGAATACTACTAAAACAACAGAAAATTGCGTTTCTATATTCCGTGTTGGATACTGTGCTGTATAGTTTAAACCATAGGAGACAAAGTCTAATTTTGAGGCCTTACGGCCGCAAAATTGGATAGCCGATGTGACTGAATGACTTATTTAGTTCTTCAATACAGGCTTCAGGACCCCAGTTGAATTGTTTCAGTGATAGTTTGCCACGATACTCCATCTATTTGCAATAATGCAGGATCAACTGCCGCTACCACCTTTTCGCTTGGACCCTTCCTGCTCGTCGTTCATTGTAACGTATCCTCTGGCTTTTCGCCGCTGCTGACGTCACGGCACCTTCTTCTCTGACACCCGTTGGCAGTCTCTCCCTGGTTCGGCTTAAAACTGATCGATGGTGCTGACCAAGACACTGCCTTGCCTGTCTCTGTTTTCGCTTCATCATGCCGTCTGTCCAACTTTTCGTTCCCGTTAACCCACTGCGGAACGGTACTGTTGCGGGCTCTCTTCCGTCATGGCAGCTGGCCTTTTCGTCTTTCCCCTTCATCGTTGGACTTGTCGAAGACATCGTGCCCCCTCCCTGTTTATTCCCATCGTTGATCCACGCTCCAGTCCCGACGATGGCAACCTGTACACCGGCTCGGCTTATCGTTGCCGTCCACCGTCGTCCTGTTCGACCATGCTGTCCTTTTCGCCAGCCAATGGCGGTGCCCTTTGCCGACTCTTCGTAGAACCTCGCTGCCCTGGCGTTTTTGGCTGTGCTATCCCTTTCCGCTGTTGCTGATCGTCATCAACCACTTTATTCGGTAGCCAGGCGTGACATACTGTCTCTCAGGTGTTTTCGTAATTGAAACGGACAAGACATTGTGGCTCCCTCCTTGTCGTTTCCCAAGGTCTATCCATTTTTCGCTGTTAATGGTTGTCTTTTTGCTGGCCACATAGCGATTGACACTGCCACAACCAGCAGCCGACGAACCGATCGTTTTCGAGGACGGCAACTCGTATTGCCGGCCTCCATCACGATAGACACCACCGTCCACCACCGCCGTTCAGCCAAGCCTTCTTTCTTGAAAGCTAGTCCAGCCGTCCCTGTCGACAATTATCGTCTTTTACCATTGAAACAGTCAAGACATCGTGGCTCCTTCCCTGTCGTTTCCCAGGGTTGACCCATACTTCCTCTTTTCGTTATCCACCTCCTTTTCATTACCACAAACGAGGAAACTTGCCCACTGTCATAGAGCCCACCAATTGCCCCCGTCTCCGTGGCAGGCTCATTCAACAGGCAACTCGCCCAAACATGAAGCCAATCGAACTCGATTTTTCATGGATTCGCCGTCTTCTAATCCGTCACTGACATCAAACCACGCCTTCCATACTGCCAATACACCGTGGCTCCCTCGCTGCTGTTTGCCATGGTTGAACAACGTAATGACACAATGTTCACTCAAAACGTCCACAACCTGCGTGCCACAAGTTGTCAAGACACCGTGGCTCCCCCCCTGTCGTATTCCAGAGTCGAACGACATCCTGGCCATTCAACTATTCATGCAACTAGTTCGCCACCAAAACCACTTTCCTGCCGGAAAAACCGTCACCTCATTTCCCCCCTGCTCCCCACCACCACACCAGGAGAAGGGGAATTTGTGACATTCGTCATCTTGACTCCACACACAAAAAAAAATTATTAAAAGGCATTTACCATCAACCTTTTTCCGAACCATCTCAACTTCTTAGAATCGTGCTGAATCACGCTCCTTGCCATCATGATTCGAAAATTTACCTCACTGACGTTCCGGCCGACCACTTTTTCGTCACTGCTGTCTTCTCGGCGCAACCCAGCAACAATTTTCGAAGAAATGAACCAGAATAAAAGGTAACTTGCGTGGAACTTTTACAACTTTTTTCGTCGGCCGTCATGGCACAACACGTCACCTTCTCTTTTTTCATGGCTCTGCGATTTTAACAACCCTCAATCTTCACACCACTCAAATACACCACCCCTTACGTTACGGCATCTGGCAAGGGACTTGGGAACCATTCAACCGGCATCTGGCGAGGGACTTGGGAACCATTCAACCCCTTTCCCACCAATCCAAGCCCGTGACAACCCGCGATCGTCGCCTTTCATCTTCTCGCACCATGAAAACCTTCCTTCCATCAAGAAAATCCAAAAGCATTGCATTTACCCAGGACTTCACCATCGAGCCTCTGCGTTCTCCCTATCATCTCCCAGGGACGACCCACGGTGCACAAAGGAAGTTTATATCATCAAGAAGTTGAAACCGTCACCTACAAGTCAACCACGTTAGGCATAACGCAACTGCATGAGCCCCGACTATAAAAAGTTGGAATGTTTTTAAAATTTTTCTGATGAATGAAAAGTTAGTCTAATTAGCACCGAGGGGTTTTCAGATCAACGAATATTTTAGTTTTAGTTAGTAAAACAAAGAATTAGCCGGACGGCATAGAACTATATAATAGTTACATACCGTCTACACAGTATGTAACTATTAAATTGATGATTAATTTACCTTATTTTTTTCAGTTACATGTTAGCAGGTTGTCAAGCTTTAAGAATAGTTCTAAAGAACTTTGCCTCAGTCATCAAGACAAATATAACAGCCCCTCCTAGCATTGGTATTGATCTGCAAAGAGAAGAAAGGTAATGCGTTAACAAAATACATTCATATTATAGACAGTCACTTTTGAGTAGTATTTACTTGCATAAAGCGTATCTTATTTCAAGGTGTTTGGGGGGGACTGTGTGTATGTTAGGGTGGCTTAGGCTAAAGGAAGCATGATTGAAATCATTGGCATGATAGGTAGCTCGGCTAGAGCCCAACACCGTATTGTTGGTTGCAGTGGGATTTGATCACTCTCCATGGCCAACACCACACGGGTTAATAGAGCCTGAGGTATTTTCATTCTTGTGTTAAACTGTGCATGTGGGTTGCGCAAGCATCAAATGTGATAGCCGAAATTGGCTGGCTTGCGCATTGTACGAAGTGTAAATTTATTACTTTTTTCACCAGAGGCACGACTGGTTCTTAGTTGTGTATTTATTTGCTTTACTATTTTAGGTTTTGTTTTCCTACCAAAACTGTTTTGTAATTGTAGCCGTCTTGTGCTGGTTCGCCATTGTTCATTGTGTATTTCTATTTGTAGGTACAACAAGTGCATGAGTTGTTACAATCAGTTGGTTTCCATCCGTGCCTTCATCCTCAAACGGCAGACACTTCAGGGAAAATTAGGACAAACTTTCCGTGAATTGCATATTCTGCTTCAAGTGTTGGACTGAAGAAATAGTGCTGGCATGTGTTCTTGAAATTAAAAATAAAGGCCCAAGCCTGACGTTATTTCAGGTAGTCAGCGCCTCAAATGTGGGGCAGTGCGAATGCCTGAAAACCTTCCTGTGTTTGGAAGCGTTATTTCGCATGTCTACTGTGCCGTTAACGAGCATCAAGCGTGGCCAAACTCCTTTCTTACCCCGATCCTCGCTGCCTCCACGAAGGGATGTGGCTGTAAAACTCAATACAAAGTTGCTATAATGCAGTTGGACCGCAGTTGCCTTTACTGGGTGAACCTTAAGTGCTGCTGCAAATTATTGCTGTGTGTTTTCTGTGTCTGAGGTTGTTTTTTTTTCTTTTCTTTTTATTAAAAACCATTTTTCGATTAGCTGCCTGGCCTGCCATAGGTTAAGGAAGACTAACTTCAGCTATAGTTCCGAAATTTTTTCTTGCGGATAATCAGAAATCAGCCCAAAATTTTTAATGTACCTACTAATGTAGTAAATGTTAACTTTATTTTTCAACTGTAGTTTTCTGGAAGATCTATTTATTGTTCTGGAGATTTTAGGATTAGGTGTTTACAAGACACAAAATTTTAACATAAAACTGGTTTACTCTTTTAACAAATGCCTTAAAATGATCATAAACAAAATTTAACAAATTTAATAAAAGCGCATTTCTGGTAAAGTTTTGAGGAAACTCTACTTTAAAAAAAATGCAACAGTTCTGTTGTGGAAATTTTTGACAAGACACTATTCCACTTGATATTAAAGTGTGGAATTTCGCTATCTGTTTTTTCAGCCTACTCTACTTTTCATTTTTGTAGTTCTCTCACAACAGATCGATCATCATCACAATGCAACCGTTTTATTTTCTTTTGAAGTAGAGCTTCTTCGCAATTTGCCATGAATTTAGTACTTCAAAGTAGTAAAGCGTACAATGGATAAAGCATTTTTTAGGTTTGTTAGTGTAAAATGAAATGCAAGTAAAATTTGTTTGTAAAAAAACCTTTCTGCCTGTTTAGCTACAGAATATTGATTAAAACTAGAACATAATTTGTTGTCTGTATTGGGCAGTAGGCAGAACAGTGTAAATAATGTTGTCGTGAAAAATAAATTTTGTATTAAATTTTTCATTGGTTGAAAAATAATTTAATCTGACAATGAAAATAAAAATTGTGTTCAGATTTTTTAAGTTTTTCTTTGCATTTGTTTTTATCTTCAATCTATGCCCAGTGGACAGCTTTTTATTTGTACATTATTTTTTTTAATTTGTTAAAATTTTTTTGTATGCGTGATTTCTCTGGTTACGAGCAAATGTGTGAATAAAAACTGTAATATAACAAACAAATCAACTGACAAAATGTTGCCATAAATGTAGCTTTTATTTCGTACAGCTGGATTTTTTTTTATATAATACTGTTACTGGATTAATGGTGAACTTGGGAATTTTGGGGGAAAATGTAATTATCTGGATTGGCCAAAAGTTTGTAGCTGTTAAGATGTTTTGTGTATTTTAGGACGATCGAGAGATAAAATTGTACTGGTTGGTTAAAAATGCAGTAAAGTATTTTTGTTTTAAATTGTAGCTCTTATTTTTTTCCGTGTGTGTAGTTGAAGGTACGTGCTGCCATGTTGGCTTCCCTGCATTAAAATTGCCTTCAGTCAAGCCCCATCATGAAAATTGTAAACATTAGGCATAAGATTCTTTGAAATACAGCAAAATGGATTCGTTTACTTTAAGAGTCAACGGATTCACGATTAAGCTCACTCGTTATATTTTGCGCTCCAGTCTCAAAAAAAGCGAAAAACCAGTCAATCTCTCGCAAATTTTAGACAGCTTTGAAGAAACATTGTAATATTTTCTTCCTGCTGTCGTCTTCAGGCATAAGAAAAGTAATTCAAACCAGTTTACATAACACTGCACTGTTATCGTTAACGATTCGAACGATGCACATCCGAAGCCTCCAATATTGTAAGAATTTATACACTTTTTCCACCACCAGATGCACTATTGTGATGCACAAAAAATGTTCACTAAATTTTCGGAGATATCCAATTTCCTTCCTCAGAATGTTAACTGGCGTGGATACTCAAAAAAACTACATGTTGTCCTGGGTTTTGAAATTGACGTCTTTAAAAGCTCTGGACAACATGTAGTTTGGTTGAGCATCAACACCAGTTAACATTCTAAGGGATGAGATCGGATATCTCTGAAAATATAGTGAAACACTTTTGGTGCATCACAATAGTGCATCTGGTGGTGGAAAAAGTGTATAAATTTTATAATGTCTATGATATTCCACTGTAGTAGGCGGTTGCAGATTTTCAAACGTAGCCTCCAAAACCTACAAGGCCTGTCTCTACCTGTTTGGCCTGCCACTCTCAACGTGCCTTGTCTCTTAATTTGGTGTCCATGGATTATTTATGAATCTACAACCAGCAGCAAAAACGGCCATCCACGGCCATACTGTCCTTCGGCCTAACTGGTACAGACCAAAATATCTTTCAGCGCTGCTATTCACGATGTCGCTTGGACTGTGCTGGTTCAATTCCCTTCGACGCAGTGCCCTGCCTGGGCAGCGTCTTCGTCTGCCTCAGCACTACTTGCTTCTCCGCTGCCGTTTCCTCAAACACTTCGTCAGCATCCCCATAGACAAGCTTCAGTACCCGGGAGTTTCTTCAGCCCTCCCGCACCAGCTCTTGACGCCGCCTCCATCGTCCGATATTGACAGTCCTGCTTTGGCCCGTCTCCCGGCTGTTCCTGCCGTGTCGATTGGGCAACCAATGGCGTCTACGGACGCAGTATTCGTCATCTCTCCGTCTCCTGCACCCATCCATCATCTGCCACCCAAATCTAGCGACAGTCCGACTGCTCTGTCCAAGCGGATCTTATCTCCGCCCTGCGATCGCCCAGGCCCCTCTCGCACATGTCTCGGATTTTTCTCATTTACTGTCCTTCACTTCTGGTTTTGGGATCCTTTGCCTCCCTTGGTCTTCCACTGTCCAACCGACCTGATGCCTCGGTCTCCACCGGAACGGCCATGAAGATATTCACGATTATTGCTGACGACTTACCGTCCACCGCTGTGTCATCTTCTTAACATTCACGTTCTGTCGCTTTCAAGGACTACAGCAATTGTCGGCCGCCAGGGATTCTTCTACGGGACTCTTCTCTGCCTTCTCCTGTCGCAAAAAATACCTTCACCTTTTAGACTTCCAACACTGCAGCGTCATGATCCTTCATCCACGGAACTTTCTCCTTTCTCCAGCACGGAATTCGTACGATGAACAGTTAACACTTCCCCTCTTCTCGGCAATGGAGACCGTCCTGCGCCTCTATCGTCTGTCGCTGGCATCGGTCTGCCTTCTGTCCCTAATGCCTGGCTTACGTCATCCGTTGTCACTGACGTTTCGCTTCTGGGGTCGGGGTGCTGCCACACTGCTCCTTGCCAGGTCACACATAAATACACCATTTCAGCTCATCGCCCCTGCGGATGGACGGATGATCTGCACGCGTATGGGGGGAGCGTATCAATCGTGCCGCGATCTAGCATTGCTGTCCCTATTACGCTCTGCCATCATCTGTAACCAGGTGGCCTTCTTATCCACTTAACATGTCTGTTGGGACTCGCTAAAGTAGGCATCGCCCTGCCCTGTTCAAAGCAATGCAGCCAACTTGGTTTCTTGCCTCTGCTGTCTTCTGCTGCCACCTGGTACTCTACGGCATTCAGCTGCCTTCCCAGGATTCCTTTCGACCTCCGTCTCCAACTGAACGTTGTTCTTTTATGTGTATTTTCTCCTGTCCTCATGCCCATAATAGACTTTCCTGCTTCCTCTGATCCTTCTGCCATAGGCATCGAACACTGCACTATGCTACAATTGTGTCTGGGAAAGACAGAATCGATCCTCACAGAATCGATCCTCACCAATTTTGTGTCAGCCATTGCTTCTGCTATCGCTACCGCAACCCTTCTGCTATCTGTCACGATCGACAGTCCAACCTGGCGCAAAATTGATCCCATGCAGGTCAAATCCAGGGGTCGTACTCTTCAATGTGCACGTCAAAAGGAACGAGATCGGTTGCTTGCCACATCACAATCATCAGTAATAGCCGCTTCATCAACTTCTGCTCCATCGAAGAAGGTGGCAACAACGGCATCCTCTCGGAAGACACCAAAACAAGCCACGTCGTCGTCAATCCTGAAAGGCATCTCAATCCAGATCCAGGTTGCCGTTACGTACGGACCACCCTTGCTCTCCGGCAGCACCTACTCAGTATACAACTCCTCAGCGGCTCAAACAAACTCCGGGCCTACGTATCAAGTCTTCCGTACAACAAACCCATCGTCACGTTCATCCTGCCGTCTCCGCCTTCTCGATTGCATCTGCGCCTGGCTCCGTTGCTGCTTTCACCTCGGACCGCTCATTAGGACCTGATGACAGACCTGCGACAGGTTTTGCCCCCAATCGTGTTCCCCGGTCATAAGCTCTGCTTCTGCCATTGTCGATTCGCTACCTCCTAACCGTGCACTTCCCTCAACAATCCTGACCACAGCTTCAGGTCTTGCCAAGCGGCTGGAACAAGGACTCCATCTGTCTGCTAGGAAATGGAAGCGCCTTCTGTAGAATCTTGCTCCTGTCGTGGCCCTGTTCAAAGGTTTCAGGCTGCGATCAGATGTTCTTCACAGTGCCAACGTGGCTCTCGCTGCCGAGATATCCACTCTGCAGCAACAAATTGCAAATCAACACACTCAATTGCAACAGGCACACTCAGCCATTAAGTTTTTTTGTCCATTGCTGGATTCCTCCCTCAGTAACTGGCGCCTTCGACATGCGTCCTGTCGTCTACTTGCCGGACAGCATACGGCCACTCTCCAGCTGCATCTCGCCTCCAATGAGGCAGAAAGCACCGTCAAGAAGAAACGCAACGAGGCCAACATTGACTTTTTCGTCAGAATTGCTGCTCACTTGTCATTCTTAACTCTTAAACTTGCATAACACGCACAAATTAAATTGCAAAGTTCTAGGAAGAAATAGTTTTCTCTGCCTTTTCTAGTTTCACCAATATAGACCGTGTTTCTTCCTGGAACTTTGAAATTTGTGCGTGTTATGTAAGTTTGTGAGAATGTTGAAGAACTTTCAAAGTAAAATCACGATGTTTTTAGACACTGTTTATAATATTGGCTACGTTCAGGTTCGTCGTTTAATACTTATTACACCATGTAGACATCCACGGTGATTTATATGATCACATTTTGCATTATCACTGCTAAAGAGTAGAAATAATTTGAAACTTCAAAATGATATTTCTGCTCGGCTGACCAGCAATGGAAACGGTCAGTAATGAGGGTTCATAAGCGACCTGGAAAATAGAAATTTTTGTTGTCAGAAATAACAACCTGCAGGCTGCTGTACATCTTATTTTTTGTGAATAAATGTTGAACTGGTGAGAATTTAAATTTTGTACTTTGCCCTGTCTTTGATACCATTGCATTTATTTGTGGTTTTTACATATTTAATTGGTGGATATTTGCTCTATGTTCGTACTAGTAGTGCATTACCTAGTTTCAGGTTAGGTTTCTTCCCACTTTAATATTAGTTTCTTGCGAGTCTATTCCTAGTTTTACAGTAATTTGAATTATTACTTTCTTGTTTATAGTTTCTTGGTAGTTTTGTGGTGCTGGTTTGTTAGTGTATAGTTAAATTCATGTTAAATTCTTGCTAATTTCTTGTTAAGAGTGTAACTGATTTCAAGTTAGTTGCTAGTTTCGTGTTAGTGTCTTGCTGGTTTCTTGCTATCTGAGTTTCATATTAGTTCATATACCTATGTACAGTATTGGACATTGAATATTGAGCACTTCAAATCTTGTATTGAATACTGCATATGAATTAATCATTTCTGGTACATGCTAATGTTTGTACACATCTTTCCATTGTTAAAATAGAACAACGTTGCATTATTGGAGCACGTTACGTCCAGGAAAGTGTTGCATCAATGCTTTTGTACAACTCTTTCATTGTTGGATTGTTGCAGTAGTTGATTTATATCCTGAAGAGACGCTGCTTCAACAATGAAACCGTTGTCTTACCACTAGTAAGAACCACGGCTGGCTTGGGTTCCTTATTATGGAAGTAAGAAAATGAAGGTATTTTGATTCATACTTGAAGGCGTGTTGCCACCAAATGAAAGTGTGGCGCATCTAACGCCATTGAACGCTATCTAGTTGTCTCTAGCACTTGCAGCCAGCAAACGAATGCACAAACAATGTCTTTTTAACACAATAAACCAGCCATGAGCCTTCTGAATTATTGAGTAAAAGGACGTCCTTGTGCTCCTGGAGCAAGCTATAACGGTTAATCATATTAATGCTGCTAGATGGCACCATGGTAGAATATAAAGAAAATAACCCTGGTGCCATCTAGTGACAGTAATCTCGTTAACCTTTACAGCTTGCTCCCAGGTGCACGAGAACGTCCCAAATTTTTACTCAATAATTAAGAAGGCACGTGGCTTGTTTGTTGTGTTTAAAGATATTTCTTCGTGCCTCCTCTGCTGGCTTTGAGCAAGCGCTAGAGAGATCTGGTCCAATACTGTATGTCCTACATTGGATATTATAGGCTTTTTAAAGTGACGACTAAATATTCATTTTATTAACTTTTGCATTGGATATTGTCGAGATTTGTTGACATTTTAAATCAATTTAATTTCGATGTTATGTCTGGCTTGGCAATATAAGTAACGGTATATATCATCTCAATACATTCTTCTTGGCAGTGTTTCATCCTGAATAGAATCTAAGTAAGTAAGCAATAGCAAGATGCTAACACGAAACACGTGAAGGTTTCTTGCTAGTTTTTGCGTGTTTCATGTGGTTAGAATAGTGTCTTGCCCGTTTTGTGATAATTTCTTGGTGTTTTCCTGTTAGTGTAGCTTGTTTCTTCCTATAAAGTTTCTTTCCAGTTTCGTGTTAGTTTATTGTAAATTTAATTTTAGTAGTGTTAATGGAAGTTTTTTTTTTCTGGTTTCACGGTTGGTTGAATAGTTTCTTGTTACCTTCTTGTAAGTTCATTATTCGTTTCAAAATTATAGTTTCTTGACAGTCGTACGTTCGTTTCATACTTTCGGACTGGTTTCAATAGTTTCTTTCTGTTACATTGGGTGGATATTACTGCTTTGCAAGGCGGAAAGCAGTGATATTTTGTTGGTTCTATCGTTGGTATTGGATGGATATCACTGCTTTGCAAGGCAGACAATTTTTGGTGGATATCACTGCTTTGCCGGGCCCGGTTAAAGGGAGTGCTTTGGTTTCTGAAGCACCAGGCCACGAGCCGGAAAAGGGCCTCAAGGGTGCCTCACGGTTACGGGAAAACTAAGCGCTACTTTGAAATTAAAAAAAATTCACATTTACTGAAAAGTTGATAAAATCGATGTATTTTAACTTCTCCATCCCTTGCTCCACTTTCGTAACATTCTCCCTCTCCCCCCCCCCCCCCCCCCCCCCAACCACTCACTCGCCCACACACACACACACTAGCTTCAGTTTTGCGGGACTTTGGGGTGCGGGGCACAATAAATCTTCGGCAGCAGGCCTGTACAGGCTTAATTCTGCGCTGCTGTTTTGCATGGTGCACATTTTTCAGAAACTTGGGCGTTTCTTACTACCGTTGTTGGTTTTGGTTGACAACACTTATGAAAGATGGACACTTTTTAGAAACTTTGAATTTCTTGCTATTGTTGGTTTTGGTTGATATCAGTCTTACAAGTCATTTAGAAATTTGGTGATTCTTACTGTAGGTTTTTGGGGGGAGGATATCGCTTCTTTGTAAGGTGGATTCATTTTTTTTTTAGAAATCCGGGTGTTTCTTGATGCCATTATTGTTTTTTTTTTGGTGGATATTACTATTTTAAAAGGCAGACAATTTTTTAGACAATGTTGTTGGGTTTTGGTGGATATCGCTGCTTAGCAAGGCAAATAATTTTTGGAAACTTGGCGATTATTACAGCTATTGATTGTTTTACGTCACTATCACTAGTTTAGAAGGCAGACCCTCTTGAAATTTTTTTTATATATATTACGAGTTTGTCATGTATATGTTTGGTTGATTAAACACAGACGCAAACCTATTTACCTCGCCTTTGGGACTTAACCCCAGAATACCTGAGGGGGGAATTGAACCCACAACTTTTGAAACCGAAGGCTGAAGTCCTACCGCTAACCCGCACTGACACGGCCTAAAAACAAGGCGATTGGAACTGAAAGGGTTCAGCTCATTTAAATGTTCATAACTACTGAATTCACGGGCTGCGTGTAAGAACTTCGATTCGGAAGGCAGGAATAATTTTGGATGAATTATAAATTCGTCTATTATAATTTTGGGTGAGTAGGATGGCTTAGGTTAGCTGATGTGTCTTCCTGTGTGTTGAGTCACCTACACAGTCATTTATATCACGGTGATTTTGTTTTTTTTCTTCACTGCGAGTTCAGTGAGTTGAATTATAATTAATGTAATGTTTAGAAGCTATACTTTAATTTTTTTTCTCGATGTGTTGGTCACTAGAGAATTAAATACGTTTGAACCAAAGAGTCCAGCAACAACTTAACGTTGTCAGGGTGCGAATTTTCGACAGATATGTTTCAATTTAAAACCTTCTGTCATCATCAGGCAATTTTGGGGTTTGAACACGCCTTTGCTAGTCCATTTTGCTGTGCATTTAGGCACCCGGACAACTTAAATTGTTGCTGGACTCTTTGGTTCAAACGTATTTAATCCTCTAGTGACTGAAAAACCAAAGTAAACATGTCCGTCTTTAAAAAAACAAAAAACCAATGTATTTGTGTCCGTTGGTTCAAGTTTGTGCTGAACCTTTACTTCATGAATGGTTTTCATGGCTTGCACGAAAGTTAGTTAATCCCAGTAAACTTAGATCTTACGATAGTGGCAGTCTTGAAGGACCTTTTCACAACAACACTTGACGTCATTTTAAGTGATCTTGAAAGGTGGTGGCTTGTGCCCCAGACGGACAATGTAACAAGGCAGTAGCCCCTGGTATATATCAATCGGCATCTTGCACAGACAAGGACTGGTTCAGGTTACAGTCGAACAAAGTGATCGAAGGAACGGAAAGATGCCTATCGAACAACATGAGTGGTTTCTTGAGAAGGTTCTTCACTGGTAATCTGAAAAGATATGAGCTACTTGAGTGGCAAAGTAACCCATCCGAAGCATGGGGAAACTTGTGTCGTGTTTTCGTGTCTGTTCGGATTATCGGTCAGGGCAAGATAACTTGTACATTATTTTCTTCGGTTTGTTCGGGATTTTGCCACAATTGTGACAATTTTGTCAATGAAATTTACGAGTTTAAAGACTTTAAAGAGTACTCAAGATATTTTCGTAGATTATTAAGCCACTAAAAATTAATTAAGTGGTTCTTGGTAGTAGTCCTAACAAAATTAATGCGAGCGGACGGTGTTTTTTTTTTTTACGTTTTATTCGTGATTTTTCATATGCGGGCGATGGCTTTTTTTCTTTTATCTACCAAACAAAATGAAATCAGTAACGTACATTTTGTTATGGAGTACAATTTCTATGTTTTAGTGCAAGGATCAGTATGCAAAAATTGCACATTTGATGAAAGTATTTCTTTAGATCCAAGACTTTAGTTGTGACATGCCTCTGAACGTCCTTTAGTGGCCTTATTTATTTATGGAGATTGTAAACAATTGCAAGAGATGGTGATCTCGAATCGAACAAGTTAGTAGAGAGGGGGGTGGCAGCGACTACCCAGCCGCAACCGGTCTTCTGCATACTTCCGCCACTTAATCAGGCCACTTCCGCTTTACATCGGCGGTAGTTTTTTTGTCGCAATTGAACAGGTCTGGCAAGGACCTTACGAGAGATCACTGGCAGCCAGCCTAAATTACAAAAAAGATTAATTTAAACTACTCTTTGAACGCTGAATCTACTGGTGAAAACCGTTTGCCACTGGCTGATTC
Organism: Lithobius niger; assembly: GCA_023313725.1. NCBI lineage: Eukaryota > Metazoa > Arthropoda > Chilopoda > Lithobiomorpha > Lithobiidae > Lithobius > Lithobius niger. The sequence continues at coordinate 106,123 of JAHWFP010267339.1, read as the reverse complement.
GGAGTTGAAAAAGGCAACGGACGGACAAAGTCATCGCTACTCCTCAGATTCACTATACAGAAGATTACAATGTTAATAAGGCATTTAACTTCAAGCCAAACAATCATCAATACAATAGTTTTTAACAATAATCAGAAGGTTCACAATGCTGCCGCTGGTAGAAAACTTGACACTGCCACCAACGAAAATGTTGAGGCACACACCTCTATCACATACTGCAACAGCAATCTCTATTACATAGTCTAAAAGTAGTTACCAGCACAAATATAGGTAAAAAATGTGTTAGCTTTTAGGCATAGTTTTAGATTTTAGGCCTACATTTTTAGCTTTTTGGCCTAATTTTTACCTGCCTTTTTAATTTAGTAAGTTGCAACTAACGGTGTATTGGTTTTGAGAGTATGCGTATTTATTCATGAAACACGATGTCGAGAATTCAATTTGCCGTGGCTGCTAATGTGTGTCATCGAATTCCTCCGGCTAATTACAGTAAATTAATTTACTCATGTTAGTCGCATACGTGTTACTCTAATCGAGGTAGCTGTGATAGCGTTCAAAGTTTTTTTTTTTAATATTATTAAACACAAAAAAGTATAAAAGCGCAAAAAGTCCAAAAAAAGACAAAACAAAAAGGACGTCGGTCAGCTCACAAGAACTCGGTAGCGTACAATTCGTTGAAATACTCCACCCAAAGAGGGTTAAAAAACAAATGCAAAAGAAGACAAAAGCGGAAAACAGCAACCAGCAAAAGTTGCAAACACAAGGGGAAAAGGAAATGAGGTGGGGGGGGGGGGGGGCTGGATTTCGGCAGCCAAGAAAATACAAACAAAAGGGCAAAGGAAGAAACAATAAGAGTCAAAAGCAAGGAAAAGCACCAAATTCCTGCACTCATACGTCAACCACAAGAGACCCATCTCAGCGTTCGAAGATTGTCATTGGCTCTCAGTTATAAGTTGAGAAGATTGCTTACTAGATGGCGCCAATGGCACTAAAGGCGTCGATGGCGTTCGAAACACATCTGCCCCCCGAAGGACAGCTTTACTGGAAAAGTGAACGCAAATGTGGATTTGGTCCAAAGAATTTAGTTAATATGTATTAGGCCAAATTTATGAATTGATAATTTTGACAGCAACATAGGCTACATTCGAAAGAAGCAGTGAAAGGTGGTGGAAAAGCCGGGGACGCGGGGGCGGGGAGATTCGGTCTCCTTCTTTCCCATATTTTTTCCAAACCTATTGTGCAAGGAGTGAATTCTCTGTTAATCACAGTGTCAATCACGTTATTGAATTAAAATACTATGTCTTATGGGAACATTAAATGCGAAGACATCACTATACTTCTCGCTACGGACCCTTCTTCTGTCTGGTCTACTATTGGCATCGGCTTAATAATAGATATTAGACCTGTGCAATCTTTTCCTATATCGAGTACAGAGCTCCACCCCCAATTCCCCTATCTCCAGATGGTACATTGAACACGGATTTTAATCACTGCAGTGTGTGTATAGGTCACTAATTGTTGCAGTAGATCTTGTCTGTCTTTTATTGTAGGCCTATTCCCGTCAAAATTAATACGTCGAATTATAGCTTGTGTTTACTGTTATCACACACATCATCACATAAACAATCAAGTCCATCTGCCGTTCAGTACCTGCAGGGTCTGTTAGGGACTTTCAAGCTTGTACGAGTTTGTAGGCCCATTAGCAATTTTGAGAAAACTGATTATCAGCTCACATTAAGTGCTGTAACAGTTTCTATTCAGAGGCTGTCCACTGAATCAATTTTGGGAGCCAAACACTATTTTCGGGAATTGATTCAGATTGGATAAGAAAACCAGATAGCTTTGCCACTGGTCAAAGTTCGAACAACATATTACATTAAAGGGGTTACGTTTTTGTGTCGGTGACTGGTTCTTGTTTATGTTTTTCTGTTTCAACTGTATCATATTTCTAGACCTTTATTATGCTGCATCATGTCCTGTTTTGATGTATGGTGGCCTAACAACCGGGCATAATCAGGGTTAACCGGGCCTCTGCCTAACCTAACCGGGCCCAACCAGGCCTAACCGGGCCCAACCAGGCTAACAACGGCTAAGACCACCCTGTTTATGACACCAATCCCAATCACCATCCCATCAGCCGACAGACACCGCATTATATAAGCTAAAAACTATTCCGTGTACTTTGACACACTTGGTTAAACTTGGTTTAAAAATTTTGCTGTTTTTCTGCATTTCTAAGAGTGCCATAACTTTGAAGGAAATTCCATACTTTTCGGGCTTTTGGACCATGAAAAGTCGTCAATAAATGGCAACTTGTAGGAGACTTTTTATAAACGATGTCTTTACCCGGGAAAATGGCGGATTTTGGTGAGTGGGGATGGTTGCCTCCCAAGACTCTTCGATGTGCAATCTTCCCTTGTCCACCTCGAAATAATGAAAAACCTGCTCTTTAACAGACCGAAATCGTGTTCACCCCGGACTCCGCTGGGAAAAGCTTACAGTGCTCCCTCCGATCATATGACTGGATCACCGACTCCCCCAGCCCCACAGCTTTATTCTGGATGTGCCACTGTCCCGGCCAAGACATCTGGAAGGCTAGAAGTTGGCGAGGTATAAGCCAGAAAATGATACACTGTATTGGAGATACAATGTAGAGTCCGGCCACTGAAAGAATGACTCGGCGTTCGTCGACTATCGCGCTTTTTTGCCAGTAGGATAGGTGCACCTTGCCAACAGCGAGTTCAATCGAGCCCAGACTTGGCGTCGAATTTGACTCCGTTAGCGAAGCGCGGTAGCAGTCAAGCTCTGGAGATGTTTAAAACGTCGTCTAGTATTTCGAATCCAGGGTGAGTGAATTTGGAGAGTATAGAACTAACACGCAATCCTGAAAGTGTGCAGTGGCTGCTACTGGAGTGTTGTAACGTTTTGCTAAATTGCTACACGTCTCATGCAAGGCGCGTTAAGCCTATAGCTTTTTCGGGCAAGTGATGTAGAGACACCGGGGGAAAAAAAAAGGCCGCGTCTTTCACCCATTTCGCAGCTCAATTTTTTCGACACGTCAATAAGACGTATTATTGTAGACATGCGTACAAATGAACGACTCCCTATTGTTAAGAAAGTGTCGGCAAAGCAAAGGAATGCTTGGGGTTTGCTGGAAAAAAGATAGCCGTCTTGTTCGAAGTCTTGGTAAATAAAAATAAAAATCCATTGTGCTCTTATTTGTGTTATTTCCCAGCTGCTGATTACACTATACTGTATTACAAACTAAATTGACAAATTGGCATGAGGATTGGTGGGGGGGGGGGGCGAAACGCACCTAGTTTTCCATATTTTTATGGTAGTAATCGGCGCTATACAGCAATTAAAGTAAGGGGCAGTGATAAAGAAAACGCGGGATAACGATGCACCGATTCCTTGTTTCGTGCTACAATTCAAAATGTTTGTCAACAGAGCAAATCATTGAAAGAAGATACGTGCAACACTACAGAGTTAACGTCTGGATACAAGAAATCTCACGAAATGACCGGGAGTGGACAAAACAGATGTTGATTTACAGCTCCACTTTGTTCTACGTATGTAAACAAACGAGAGGTCAACGAGAGAGTTTGATACTAACACTGTCAATGTATTGTTTTCCCCGTTTATCTAGGATTTGCACACGTTTCAAGGTAACACGTGTAAATTTATTGTAAACTATATTCGACTCGCCAGGCTTTTGTTATCGAAAGTAATAGAACACTGCCGAAATCACGAGACTGCTACGGCCGATTTAACAGTTGCCGTACGCAGTTCAACAGTTTTTCGTGTTAGGTATAGTATGCTTATTTTAGACATGTGGAGCTCGTCTTATTCTTCATTTGTCTTATTTTACTTTATTTATTTAAAGTAAAATTTAAATTTTACTTATTTAATAAAGAAAAATTAAAGGGATTTAATTTAATATTTCACTATTATTTTGTTTGTTTGGATTTTGGGCAGCTGAATTTGGATGGCTTGCCTGCGTTACTTGTTGCCTGGCAACCATAGGGGAGGATGAATGATGCTTTAAGCGAGAGCGACGTTTTATATTTTCAGTAACGAACCTTGTTTTTAAGTGTATATCGTTTTTAAAAGTACTTCTAGTGGAACAAAAATTTTCTCATTTCACTATGTTATGAGAGGAACCACAAATTATCTTTCTTTACTGCTAAAATTATTTTATGTGTTGGCGTAGCCATAACAACGGCTCAAAACGATCATTCCAATTGAATTCATTGCTAATGAACGGACTACCTCGATCCGATCGTTTACGTAGCGCTGCCAAACCAGAGATACTATAGCTAACGCACTATAGTCTAACGCGCTATTTGTCTTATTTATTTATTTGTCTTATTATAGCGCTAACGCACTATATAGTATCTCTGGCCAAACCATGGAAGAATCCTTGGTAACGGGTAATGAATGGCGAAGAGTGCACCTTGCATGCACCTAAAACAAGCAAGCGAGGTCACGACTTAAACAATCGATGATAACACCAAGTCATTCTCTTAGTGGCCCTACTATATAGAGAATCGACCACCATGTTTTTAGTATCTCATGGTGTTGAACTGGGCCATTCCCCATGTTAGAGTAAATTCATTAACTGTTGCTAAACCCTACCATTACATCAGCCAAGTTGATCCCGTTTGGTTTAGTGTATATCCATGATTTACATGGTCAAGTTTGTTCAATCCCGTTTTTGAACACACTGGCTAACAAAAGCTGAATTACGTTTACTTTGCTCACTCAATCAGCGTCCTCTCCAGTTGCTTCTGCCGAGCTTAATGTTAATTACGCAATGAAGCTGGAATTGTTCACTCAATCACAATTAGTCTCATCGACTTGGCTGATCATCTACTTGGCGGCGCAACACTAGCATGTGGATAGATTAACCAGCAAACTTGCCACATTACTACACGTTCCCACACTTTAATGTGGAAGTTTCTTCGTCACTGGACCCAGGACACCCGATTCCAACGATTTGTACAGATTTCTACCGCAAGGGCAATTTACACCAGTAGGCTGAAATCAGGTACCGTATAAGGTCGTTACAGTTAAACGACACAGTTTGCTGGTGGCCGCCTTCCACTTGGCGGTAACGCACTAGCATGTGTTTAGATAATAATTTCAGTTTTTTTTATTCGGCAGGCAAAAGTGTATTGGGGCCAATGAGTACTCGGACCGTCAGTCTCGTCTCGTCCACTACTGGTCTCGATCTCGTCTTCTGTTTTAACCCTTTTGGTCTTGGTCTCCTATCGAAACGCTTGATAAGAATCAAATGGCCGAACCACTACGTTCTAAAGTTAGTAGCCACTGCAATGGATGTGATGGATCACCATGTTGTCGAGTGTCAAGGCACGTGATCCATTTGGCGCCAAGAGTCCGGGGCATTCCCGTCGCCATTTTGTTGAGATGGACCTGAGGGGGAAGTATGGTTGGATCAAACCCCTCTCTCCTCCACCCCCCCCCCCCCCCCGATCTATTGGAGCTTTCTTTCTGACGTCGGCACTTTATTGATACTGAAAAGAGTCCTGCCTTGTGTATGTTGTACTCAGAGGAGATAACAGTCACTCTTATCAATCTGTCATCACCCCAGGTTTGACGATACGCACAATACCATTGGCTAATGAGGGATCTTTATAAGCTGGTCTGCTAGTGGAAAGACCTGTTAACGGCTCAGCCCAGCCCACATCCATTACTAGGGGTGGATTATAGAGATAGGGTAATGGATAAAGTTCAACACTGCATTGGGCCCAAATTAAGTTATAAACATTGTGACATCAAGTCTTTTGACGTTCTTATAATCGTTGACAAGGCTTGTAATTATGCAATAAGTGGGGGAAAAAATGAGAGCGTATTAGAGCGTACATGTAAACCCCCGTCGTCTTCCCACCCCTCGTATGGATTTAACCTTTGGTTTGATGAAACGGTTTTGAAACAAGAACGGGGATTTCTTTACAGCAACCAGGAGTAACAGAGGCAATAATTCTGTACACTCAATTTGGCTCTCATCCCTCAATTAGGCCGTGTCAGTCTGGCTCAACGGTAAGACCTTGGCCTTTGATTTCAGAGGTCGTGGGTTCGATTCCCTGCTCAGGCAGTCTGACATATAAGTCCAAAAGGCAACGTAAATAGGTTTTCATCTGTATTTAGTTAAATAATTCTGTACGACGGCACTGTTTAATATGACAGATACTGAATTAATTGAAAATTCGTCATAAAAACTCCAACGCAAAATTTTACTCAATTTGCTACACCAGTTTCTTTTCACGTATACGATAGGCTTTTCGTTTGCTGATTGGTGGGGTTTGTTCACCATTAGCAACCGAGATTGTTTAATAAAAAAGTCTGTTGACATTACCGATATTTTAAATCTTTCATAAACCCATAAGTCGTTTCGGGACGATTGGGACAATATTGCTAGCAAATTCCTAGCACTTTTACGTGCCATAAAGCGCAAGAACATTTCTAAGGCCTTTCTCGTCCCAGACTACATACGAGTTCGACAATTCTAATCCAGGCCCCCAGCATATACCGCCGTAAAAAAATTTGGGTCTAGAGAATATGGTTTTTGATTTTTGTTTTTGAATCATTATAGAAGCAAAGGTAGAAGTAATTTAGCTTGGGCTAGGCCGAACTTTTTCGAACATCATTTTACAAAATGGCAGATGTTTTGCAGTGATGTTGTTGTATTTCAGAACCCGTACCACCTACAAAGTTCATTTTGGTGTATTTTAATTTTTTTCTGGTTTATTGGGTGTATTTTAGCTAGGTTTAATTAGCTATTTAATTAACTATTTTTGGCTAGTTAATTAGCTAGGATTACTTAGCTAATTAATTAGATACTTATAGTTAGTTAGGCAGTTAATTAGCTAGTCTTAACTAGTTACTTAGTTAGCTCTAGCTAGTTAGTTTTTTTTAGCTAGTTCAGTAAGTAGCTGCCTAACTAGCTACCATACTAGGTAACTAGCTAGATAGTTAACTAAGTGGCTAACTAACTAGCTAGTTTTATTAAGTTATCTAATTATGTATTAAGTTAGTTAGTTAGGTGGTTAGTTAGTTAGTTTTCTAGTTAGTTAGTTATACTTAACTAGCTAGGGCTAACTAAGTAGCTAGCTAAAGATAGCGTCTGGAAAAGTTCGGCCTGGATCAGCAGTGTCTACCCAAGATAAATTACTTCCGTAATGATCCAAGAACACAAATCAAAACCAAAATTCTCTGGACCCCAATTTTTTTACGGTGGTGTATGATGGGACCAGGACTATTCGGGAGCACCAGCACATCAGGGCGTCATTTTTCTTCCTCTCCCTCCCCCAAGAAAAATAAAGAACAATAAAAGAACTCGAGTGGTTATGGATTCGGGGTTAGGAAAGGAACCGTGTTGTATAGCGCCGTTTGTCCGTTACGTGCCAACGGAACGAGTCCCGGAAAAAAATCCCTGGAAATAAAATCCCGGTAAAATAGTCCCCAGAAAAAAGATCCCCGGCAGAATGGTACCCTGGAAAAAAGATCCCCGGAAAAATAATCCCAAGAAAAAAAATCTCTGGTAAAACAGTCCCTGGAAAAAAGATCCCTTGAAAAAAACATCCCCAGGAAAAAAATCCCCTGACAAAATCCTCCAAAAAAATATCCTGCTAAAATTCCGAAATACGAAAAAGTAAGATGCTTTCGTATCACCAAATTGTTCTAAAATGTAATGTATTTAATTCTAAAGGCATATTTTACCATCAGTAAAATGATGGTACACAACGCTTTATTATATTAAAAAAAAAAGATTTCACCAGAATCTCAAAATTTCACCACCGATCACCATGCTCGTTGCCGAATATTTTGTGCAACTGCATGCAGAAAAAACGGCTTGAACGTCTGCGTCAGCAGTACGTACAAGAACGCATCACAGTTGAGAATTTTCTGCATGCAGTGGCACAAAATATTCGGCAACGAGCATGGTGATGAATGGAGAAATTTTGAGATCCTGGTGAACTCTTTTTTTTTACATTTAACTTAGTATTGTGTATCATCATTTTACTGATGATAAAATATGCCTATAGAATTAAATACATTACATTTTAGAACAATTTGGTGATACGAAATCATCTTATTTTTTCTTATTTAGGAATTTTATCAGGGAATTTGTTTTAAGGAATTTTCAGGGGATTTTTTTCAGGGGATTTTTTCCAGGGATTTTTTTTTCCAGGGATCGTTTTACCAGGGATTTTTTTTCCGGGGATCTTTTTCCAGGGGACCATTCTTCCGAGAGATCTTTTTTTCCGGGGACTATTTTACCGGGAATGTTTTTCCGGGGATTTTTTTTCCATGGAATTTTTTTACCGGCCCCTCAACAAAACATGGGCCTGCCCATGGATATGAATGGGGCCTTTTTAGTTCTTATACTAGGAAACAGGCTTTGGGCCTATTGTAGGCGGAGCGAAGAAAAATTTATTTTAAATTTGTATTTCCTCTCATTATAATGGCTCGGGGCAATATTCATTCGGCTACAGTTGAGCTGAAGCTTTTTGGCGGTGTTTTTTACATTTTAGCTAGGCTACGTTTCATATTAATTTTAAGATACTTTCGTTTGCACCCATATTTAGTATCCGTTTCGTTATTTGCAGCCTCTTTGCGCCGTCGCCGCCGTTGTAAAATACAACGTTAGCCGCCGTGGTTAAGCTGGCAAAGAACGTGCCACCGTCAATAATGCTTACATTGTTTATATTTATTGCAGAGTATCTGTCCTAGATTTAAAATATTAACAATAAAGCATTTAATTGCAAGCTAAAGCAATTACCAGTAACGATAGTACTTCACAACAATCAAAAGATTCGAAACATCCGCGGCTCTCTACGCTGCCTTCTACGACAATGTTGAAGCGCACACCTCTGGCAGGTACTGTAACGCCAAACGCTAATATTTTTTTTAATTGGAATTATTACAATTGTTGATCAGCCGGTGTTAGCTTGGCTGTGAACATAGAATTTAAATAATTCTAAATCCTAATTTTAAGCCTAATTGTTAGTCCCGTTTTAGTTTCGTAAGCGACAACAGTAGAGAAATTAGGCCTATGGGTTCGATGTTAGACCTATTTATTCTGGCAACATGGGATGGAGAGTAGTTTCCATAGCAATCCAGAAATCTTGAAATTACAATACGAAGCCAAATTATTGTTCTGTGTTGTGATATAAATACGTAGTCTGCTGTGTACTGTCGTATTATATGAACGGTTTCCTCCTGCATCGGCGATTTGATGTTTCAAATTTGAGATTCCCGATGATAGCGTCAACGCCACTTTGGTTGCCATGTTGGCTGAATTCCTGCAAGCATTCTTTTACGCAGCGTTGGTAGTACATGAAACGAATGTGAGTCGTTAACGAATCCTTCTGTTTTTTTCCCATTTGCTTGTCTTCCTCAAGTGGTTAAAGTGTTATGATCAAATGTTATTATTTCGTTGAGTTATGTCAAAAAAGATTGTTAGCTGTAAGGAAGCTACGATGATTTATTTTGGCTTTTTTTTAAAAGTTCACTTGATTACCAACAGCACAGTGTATGCTTCGTCGGAATCTTTATTAATAAAATCGAGTTGTCGCGTAGGATGGACGGCAACGAGACGGCCAAGAGACGGCCGCCACAAGACGGCCGCAAGTAATTGATAGAGCACATATCTGTTTTCATTGTCGGTCGCTCGCCCTTTTTCTTTGCTGCCGTGGTAAGAAGGAACCCGCTCGCCCTCTTACTGATTGTTGAAGCTTCGTTTGTTAATCGAGTTGTCGCGTAGGATGGACGGCAACGAGACGGCCACAAGACGGCCGCCTTACGATACGGGCCACAAGACGGCCGCAAGTAATTGATAGAGCACATATCCGTTTTCATTGTCGGTCGCTCACCCTTTTTCTTTGCTACCGTGGGAAGAATGAGCCCGCACGCCCTCTTGCTGATTATTGAAGCTTCGTTTGTTTAATCCTCCCTTACAATGTCTCCAATGCCTATTTATTTATTCCAGGTGTACAAAGGCGTAATTATTTTTTTCCGGTATACAAAGGCGTATTTATTACTTCACATGCACAAAGGCGTATTTATTTATTTCGCATGTACAAACGCGTATTCCAACCATTTTGGCAGAAAATAATCATATGTAATGTAAGTGTATGGACTCCGGAACAAGGGATACGCTGAATGAGGGAGTGAAGCAAACGAAAAACACCCTTTACATGAGAAAGGAAATCGTTCCAGTGTTTTTAACGGTGCATCAAACACCACCCGTGCGTAGCACGGGCTTCCGCTAGTTCTTTAACTATTCACGACTCCAAATTTACAATGGTGAGTGTTAGAAATAAATTCGAAAATTTGTTATTTCTCCCGTAATAATTGTTCGATTTACGTCAAATTTTGGCTCAGCAATACTGTTTGGGGTATCAAGCGTTGTACCAAATTTCATTCCAATCCGACCTTTCGTTTGGGCTCCACCCAGACTAAAAATGTGCAACCAACACACCAACGGACCAACGGACCAACGGACCAACGGACCAACCAACATTTTGCAATTTGGTGTCTGTTATAAGCTACGCTTCGCTCGCTCGCTCCGCCAACTATAGTTAAAAGTGAAATTGTTGTTTAAAGATGGAGAATTAATTTTTGTTTAGTGTCCTTGTTGGTATTCAAATCTGGTCCCTTCCCTGACCATGTCAAATTAAATGCCTAGACCATAAAGACAGCTTATAAGCTCGCAATTATAATATCAAACTTCTTCCGTTTTGGGGCCTTTTAATTCATGGCACTTGCGCCATAGATCTGCCAGTCCGGGTCTGCTCTAGGAAGGCACTAGCTTGTCACTGATTTCCTAATGGCTTTTCAAAGGCGAATTTATCCGGATAAAATGAAATGAAACCTCACTACAGCGAATTTTAGCCTCAGGTCGTGATGATGAGGGATGAGAGTTTTTTGAGCTCAAGCGTGGATGATGTAGGACCGTCCGGCAGACACGAAGCGTGCGGGGGCGGAGTAGGTTGAAAGAGGGTTTTGCTGGTGGGCCTTTCCGTAATAACGAGGTCGTTGCGCATCGCTGAGGGCCTGCTCGACTCGTTCGTCAAGAACCCATCTCTCTCTTAAAGCTGCAATTAAATCAGGATTTGGTGCCCGGGGCTTTCTGCGGGGGTCAGGGAATATCCTTTGTGCGGCATATGTTTTAATGTGGCTCAAATAATGCAGAAACAATGGACACGTGTGAAGCGAAGGGGTGCCTACTTCGAGTGCCACCTCCGCTCGACCCCCGACTTCCGCTTAACCGGCCCGGGGGGCCGCCCCCAACTCACCATTACTTGTATGCAGCAAAATAAGGGAGAAAAGAGCCAGGGATTAACATGATCGCCTGAGGACAATCAATATGGGAATTGCCTGCGAAGATCGCCACGCGTCCGCCAACATTCACTGATCAAAAAATAACCTGTATAGTAGTTTTTTACGGCCTCGGATATTTCAACTTCATGCTGGCGGCAGTGGCGGCGCTAGGGGTGGGCCAGATGGGCCATGCCCCCCCCCCCCCCATCCCAACACTCAGGTCACCACCAGTAAATAAAATAATAAAAACAAACACTGGCAGGTGTAATTGAAATCAAATGAACAAACTGAGCTTTTATTTTTCATTTTAATTTAGTTATTTATTTATGTATTTTTGTAGCAACTTAGCAATATATATCGTAGCCTAATTTATTTTGTGTGTTTATGGGGCGTATTTTTGAATAAAATAGCTGCATTGAAGCTTACGTTACGTTCAGGTTTAATTAAATAATGCGGCTGCCTTGCAAAACGTTTTTGGCCCACTCTGTTTCCAAATGGGCCCTCTGTCGGACCCCCAAACAATTCATTCCTGACGCCGTCTCTGGTTGGCGGGAGCTGGTGTATCTGCCATGATTAGGAATTCCTAGAACCTGTAGGACTCAAAAGACACCCTTGGCTCTTTATGTCGGATTTCAATACACGAAAATCATATCAAAAACCAAACTGGTAAAAAGGGGGTCGCCAAGTTGAGTTTGGTATGGCATTTGAAAGGAGTGATATCAACAGCCCAAAACATTCGCCAAGTAAATCACACAGAATATTAGTTCAAAGGTTAAATGCAAAACTTTACTGCTGCTACTTCGGTAGTTGTTGATTACTTTTTAATTTAACATCTGAGGAATTAACCTGGAATGTTATGGTCTGTTGATATCCTTCCTTTGAAAGGCCGAACCATTCTCAATTTGTGTGATCCTAACAATGGTTACAACAATATTTTGTTACTTTGCACCCATTACGCCATTTCTGACAATTGTGAATGACAATTGTCATGGGAATTCCTGGTGGCAACCCTAAAAGGTATGGCGTTGGTACCTTCAGATGGTCAATTTTGTATTTCAACTCCTTCCTTAAGAGGAATGGTCCTACGCAAATTAATCTGTGAGTTGGTAGACAAGCAAGTCATTACCTAACTATACCAGTCAATAGCTAATTGCACATTTACAAAGATTTCGCATGAAAGCCGAAGACGTTCTCACATGGAATCATTGGGACCCCATCGTTCCGAAGACTGAACTTACTAGCGCGTTACAGAAAATCGAGTTGAAAATGAGTTCGACTGCTTCAAGAAAATCGGAAATATTCCATATTACTTTGTCAAGAGGGGTGGAATCGCCCAGCAGTTTCATTTAAAAAAAAATATATAATTTACGATCATGAGAGGAAACAGGCATGGCTGTGACACCAGTGTCCAGAGTGCCACTGAAACCTGAGACAGACACAGACCCAGGAGAGACCTAGAGACGGAATGTTTACCTGAGTTATAAGATTTAAGCGTTGGAGCCACTATTTTAACTAGCGCCATATTTGGGGCAATTTTTCCCGCTAGTAATCAAACTGAGTGGGTTTCCTTCGTTTTGAGTTTTGGGAACACAATCGGACGTAATTGGTGCTCAAGTTTGTACCTATCCAGCACAGTTTGGTCTAGTTTACCAGGTTTAATAAGTTCTTGGAAAAAAAGTTTTTTGTAACAGCCGAAAATTTGGAGGTTGGGTTGGGGTCTAGTTTAGAATAAAGATCCGTTTGATTTATTTTTGCTGAATTTTTTTCGTGGATGTCATTTTGAAGACAGGCAAGCTGAGGAGATATGACCGTAAAATGCGATTATCGGGTTTTTAATTTGAGTTTGAATTTGCTTATTGAATTTGTATTTGAATTTGAATTACAAATAGAAGCAGTACCAATTTTGTACTTTATGAGCTAAAAATGTAGTGGTGCTCACTATAACTTTACTATAGGTTTTCCAAGCTACTGTCACAAAGTGGAAAAACCTACGCTTCCGGTTTTTTCAAGGTTTTTTTCTTGAACCCTTGTTGTTCAGCGTAATCTTTCTCTTCCATTGACTATACAACAGATGTGTTTGCCCTCTTATTAACGTTTCGATTTTAACCCATAACGTGTTTCTTTCCTTTAGAATGTTGTAAAGAAGTGAAGGAAAGAAAATAGAGGAAGTCGAAATTGTCATCCAAATCCTGAAAACATAGCTATTTTGGGGCCTGAAGCAGGTAAGGTTGAAATGTCATTAATAGCAAGCAGCGAATCAGTATTCAAATAATTGACTAAATAATAATCACGCTGAAATTAAATAATGTTTTTTGTTTAAATGTAAGTTTAGATAGTCGTGAGATAGATCCAGTATTCTCTTTCGGGGATTTTCATTTTTGTACAACTGAGAGAAAACTGGGAAACAACCATGGGCGAAACAAAACCCCGGGCGAAGCCGAGTACTACCGCTAGTGTTGTATTAAACAGCTGCACTGCACTGCAGCACTTCTTGAATAACGTTAAAGTTAACCTGTCATCGGATGTTTGACCTTTACCTTATTTTTTTTAATATTCTGCTGAGCGTCAAAGTATCTGGGCAAGCATGGTGACTCTTATTTTTACACTTCAGAAAGCATAATTTAATGACGTGCGCGAATTGTCTCTCTATACGAAACGGACGATTTCTTTTAACAACAGAACTATAAATCTGTAGAATCAGAAACGCATTTCGTATCCAGAAAACTCGACCCCACCATCTTAATTCATACTCCTGGGCTTTAAACAAACGCGACTTTTCATAGGGTTTATGCTGGTAAAAAAGTAATATATAAGCACTCAATGTCAATTAGTAATTGTAGTAGATTACACGATCACTTTATTACCAAATACAACCCTATCCTCGGAGATTATCACAGGCGATGGTTGGTTGTAAAACAGGTTCGAGTAATCGTCCCCATTAAATTTTATTAATCGCCTTGACAGGGGGGCGTGTCCACGTCAGTTTGTTTGAACCACTCCGCTCGGCCCAAACCAATTAAAATTGGGAATGCGCTTATTAATTCAATCGAATTCGGCTAATTAATATCTCGACGCACGTGCAGTGCATTCATTAGCTACGTGGGATATGGGGCCTTTTGACCCTAAGGCCTTAATTCCCAGATCGTCAGGATGGCAGGTGCAGGAATAGCCCCTCCCTATTGGAGTCGGAAGCCGTCTAGGGGTGGGGGTAAGGGGGTCCCAAAGCTGCAGGGAAGCGTCTCTCCCTTTCCAACCCGTATGAGCTGTCGCCTTTGATATGGTGCGCAGAATGCATGGAATGAGTATGTTTGAAATGCTCGCTAGCTTACTTCAATATGGCCCGCATTTGTATTAGCGTGTGGATTATATTGCTGCAGGATTATAACAGTGTATTGTTGAGCGGTACACTGTTGATGGTCTTATGAGGGGTCGTGCCGCTCGTGGTATGTCGGGAATCGAAACTAATTAACTACGGCAATCGTATGAATAGCGAGATTTGAATAGTGAACAGTATTGGTTCAGTAAAAATGCTGGCCTAAAAATGGATTAATAACAGAAAAGAAGGTAGTTTAAAAGTAAAATGCTCCGTTTGACGAACAACGGCAATTTAAGAGTAAGAAATTTCCCCATAACCTAACAACGAAGAATAATTAATCGTTTCATTTGTACTGCATCCAGTTATAATGAGACTAACGACTCTGCATTGTTGCAACTACAGATCAACATGCTGTATTTCTTCGTAAGAGGGGCAAGAGTTTCTTTTTAGCTTGCGCGTTTAGCTAGCTTTCCTGCGCAACTTCGTGCTGTGCAGGAAAGTTTGTGCTAACGAAAGGGTTGCCAATTACTTTTGTAAAAAGGACGTTCTATCAGTCACCCAGTGGTGACAATAACGAGCTACGAATATTTTATACAGATTTTATAACAGATTTAAAAAAAAATTATTCCACTTTCCTGGAGTTAGTTGAAAAAAATCTTGAAAAATCCGTGAGAATATAATTCCGCATTCGTTTTCCAATTGACTTCGAAGGAAAATAAGTTAAATGACTTCGAAGGAGAAATTCCTACTTCAAATATTTTCGGGAAATATTCAGGTTTTAACCGAATTTTAGTAGCCGATTTCTGGCGGTAACTGAACCCGATCTGTAAGTCTAGAGACCCCAAACACCATACATTAATAACACAAAGCTATCTGCCATAATGTACCTTGGAAGCCTGAGAAAATCTTTGCCCCCCCCCCCCCCCCAAAATGCGGTTTTCATACGCCTATTGCGTCTGCACCAACCAAATTAAGTAACCAACAAATTGTAAGGAAAACATGTTTTGTTTTAAGGAAAGGACAAGGTGTAGTTAAATATGTTCTATAGAAGATGGATGTTCCTTACACCCATCTTGTGTTGAGTTTCATAGAATAAGTATGATGAACACACATTTTGCTTGTATTCCCGCGTCTCTAACGTGATCTGGGGGCGAACTGGGTAGCCGGGTCGAATCCGGGTCTCTTCACTCCACGAAAAGTAAGTGCATAAAAGTGGCTCACTGAACTACGTTATTTCTAGTGTATGATTTTCGCTGTTGGCTAATTTCCGATTTTCCTTAATATTATTTCCAGCGATTTATGTCTATTTATTTCTAACGTAGTCAGCACCTGAAAGTCAGGGAACCGGGAGGTAGCTTTCCCAGAAAGTTTACTGAACTAGGTAGAAGTGATACTGACAGCTGTAAAACTTAGTAAACACTCACATCAGGAAGTAGGCATGAAAGTGGTGACGTGCTCCTGACTATCAAATAGGCCGAAAAGAATACCATGTTCACCCCTTCGGTGCCAAAAGGCTTTTGTGTGATTTTATGGAGAAAGAAGGATGGAGTTGTTGAGTCATGGTTGGAAGCGGGAATGATGACGGGTGGCACAAAATGGTATTAGGCATGGTGTTCAGAAACAAGAAATTGCTCGTTTCAACACAGGTCGTGCACCAGCCATTATTACGACGAACGACGAGTGTTACACTGCCCCAGCTTATGACAGGGAACAGTGCCCAACTCGGAGAATTTCTGTGCTGTGTCCCATCGTATCTTTTTTAAAGGGTTGGTTTTCGTTCCCTTTGCTTTCGTTTTCTTTCATTTTGGTTTCGTTATGTTTCAATTATTCAAATTAGGATTCTTTTCAATTTGCTTTAGTTGACAGCTAATTTTACAAATCTTAAAGTCGAAGCAAATTAAGCGGAGAATACTCAATGTAATTTACAGAAAATAAATTAGCATGTGTAGGTTTAATGATTTACTGTGTACAGTAATACCAGTAATATCCACGAATGGCTACAGCTAAAATTAAGTTTACGACATTTTAAAAAGTGATGGTGTGAGAATCGTCAGTGTATTTTCTGACAGTAATATGTTCGAGCACTTAATATTATTACAAATAAATAAAAAATAAGTTAAGTGCTCAATATGCCACTTGTCCACTGGTATAAAGAAATTTACTGAACCGGTGACCAGGACTCCATTCGACCGAATAGGCTCGGTCAATCTACACTCTTAAGGCTCAACAAAGGTGAAACAAATCGACAGATATCGCTGTAAGTAATATCAAGTATAGGAAGTAAACCATCAGTAAAAAATTATGCAGTATGGTTTTTCGCAGAACGTTTATTTCCAATTTAGAATTATATTATTTACAGCGATTTATGTCATGTTTTTCCCAATGAAATTTCTCGTAATTTGAATTTGATATCTCATCCAGAATTTGGTTATGACACAATGTTTCATTGATTAATTTTGTAACGTTATTGAAGAAATAAACGACCTTTTTCACTGTGGTACACTAATTTTTTTTCTATTTTTGTTTGTTTGTTTAGGTATAACTAGAAACGAATGGCCAAATTTAGTGCAGGCTCAAGGAAAACTTTTTGCCAGTGAGATTCTCAGAGTTGATCTAATTGATAGTTTTTTTGTTGGTTTCAAAGGTGTTGCTCAACCAAGCGAAACACTTCTTGCTCGCTTCACCGCCTTGTTTCCTGTGTTAATGCGCATTTCCTTTATGCCTCTTTTGGTGTAAAAGAAGTAGCGCCACGTTTACCTTCGGTAATTCGGAGCACTTTAGGACTCAATTTATATTGCGATTTGGTGGGAGGCTGAACTTGTCTGGGAAACTTCGAGTAACAAAAAACATATTTTTCGCAAAGAATTAGTTGTGTGATATGTAGAAGGAGCGAATGTATTTAGACGACACTATGCATTAACGTATCAATACGCGGATTAGGCATGACGCTACGACGGGTGTTTGTTTATATCACCAAAAAAAAAGCCCGGAGCACAACTATCAAAAGTTAAAACTTATTGATATTTTGACGTGTATGTTGTGTCATATGCAATGTCATTCACAGAGAAGTAAATATCGCTACATTTCCAGTCTTAATCACGGTAGATCCCAATGGATCTAGAGCTGAATTCAATATTACTGTAACTATATGATATTCAAATTTAAACTGCTACTGCTCCATTACTAATGAAAGGAAATTATAATAAAAAAAATCATCTTTGTACTTTTTCCAATAAAGCCAATTACAATGTTTTACTATGATAAGGGACGAGTTTACTACGGTCCGACTCAACAATGAAAGAGCATTATAAACAAACTAGCACAAAATTGAAAGATAAAAATGCATACACAAAATGAACACAAATTATAGTTCAAATTATAGTTCCTTGCGTTCGAGTGAACTCTAATCCGTTTTTATTCGTGTACCTTCAGGGCTGTGGTATGGGGATACGAGCTCTAATATTTTTTTTTCTAAACGGCGAAGCCGTTTTTTGCTCAGTTAATTATATTAGTAGGTAGTCTTGCTTGATTCATTAAAATATTTACATACATATAATACATACATATTTATTCATATACACAATAAAGATATGTGTTTTTGCTGATCTTACGGAAAAGTACACTTCCGTCTTCCAGGTGAGCCAGTATTTACACCCTTGTTTGTTTCAGTAATGGCACAATAGCAATTTCAAAGTCGCAATTCATCGAACAAGTACGAACAAGAATATAGTATCAATATGGTACAAAAGCAATTCAAAATTGCAATTCATTAGGAGTAAGCAGCATGATAGCAAAACATGGGTGGTAATTATTCCGATCACGGTACGATTGTCTCGAAGTGTTTAAAGCGCTTAAGACCAAAAATGCAGAGTTCGAATTAGATCTCCAATTTTTCGTGCGCGTGTTATGTCTTACGAACTTTCGTCAAATGTTGATTGTTCATGAGTAAAATGAAAGAATCCGTGTTTCAGCTAAACGCATATAGTTTTAAACCAAACTAAGCTACGTGTTCAATTTCGAGGCCTTGTTGGCCTCTTAATTGGCAGCTATTAACCTTTTTCGTCAGAGCAGCGATATTTGCAAGAAAAACAAAACTGTTTTTGGCGGCCATTTTCCAAGATGGAGATTTCCCATTAGTGGAATTTTCTATACTTTTGTGATATGATTACATACAACAACAGCCCATTTCTGGCATAGATCATTCTCTAGTAATTAATTTCTGATCAAATGTTAATTTGCTTACGCTCTAGCAGCGTGTATATACGCTTTAGCAGTAAGACACGCAGTACGCAGTAAGTGTGAAGGTGGCTTACAACAGTCTTCAGCTGCGTATTTTTATTGGTCTAGGATTGGGGGTCCACACGTCCATAGCAGGTGATGATTCGTTTTCGGTCCACTTGTGAAGTGCAACGTGGCTGTCGACATTCTCGTGTTCAGCAGGGGCACGGGGCTGACCAACGTGTACAGATGCTATTGTTTAATGATTAGACATAATTATGGCGCCAGGAAATAAGTCATAAATCTCGGGGGGTGGGGGGGTGGAGCGTTGTGCCGTGAGAGTGGAGCGGTGAACGACGGCAGGCACGAGCCACTTGACACACACGGTTGGGCAAACGAACAAAATCAGAGGGTACAACAATAGGATGTTTTATATGTGGCGAAATAGGAACAGTCAACATTTTTACAGCTGAAGACGAGATCGAGTTAATAACTATTTCACATAATTGTAAGCAGGCTCAGACTGGTCATAGTGCCATTGTGCCAATGGCACAGGCGCCCTTTGGCCACCATCTTTTCGGCGCCCCTTTGGTAGTCTATTTATTTCTCTCCTTCCCGCGAAGAAAAATGAATGGTTTTGGATTCCCTGTCCACTGATGACCTTTCCATTCAGGCTCAATTTCCCTTCTTTTTTCTCCCTCCCTTTACTTACGGTTTTAACGCATATTTTAAACTCGGCCCCCCCCCCCCCCCCCCCTAACTCCAACATTTTCAAAAATAGTATTACTTGAAATATAAAATGTGTGTTGAAGAATGCACTCCGAAGGCAGAAATGACGACAGGGAATGAAAATAAGCAAAGCTTCTTGAGCTCGAACCCGGACTTTGCTTCTGCTTGAGAAGCTTACCATGCTTCCCAAACCCGTAGGCGGTTGGAGGCACCATAACGGCATCAGAGTTTCCTGTAAAACGTTTGGCGCCCCTCCCCGGTCATTTCGATAAATGGCACAGGCGCCCGTTCTTATCCAGTCCGACTCTGATTTGTAAGGCGTAGCAAAATTTGAAACCGAAAAACCGAAAGCCATTTGGGTATTAATTTTAGAAAGAGTACTTCTGCTGTGGAAACAAGATGACTGATTCCCATCGATAAACTAGGAAACAGGCTTTGGGTCTATTGTAGGCGGAGCGGATATAAATTTATTTTAAATTTGTACTTGCTCTCATTTTAATGACTTTGCTAAGGTTCCTTAAAAATATGGGTGCAATCGTCGGCCGGCTACGTTTGAGCTTTTTTTTTTAATTGCCGCTTGACTCTTTGCTATAGTCTTTCTCACATTTTAGTGTATTTTTATAGGTAGACCTAAGCTACGTTTCATATTAATCATCAATCTTTATCCGTGTTCATTTTAACAATTGAAAATTCAATCATATAACCTCCTTTTTTTACGGCACACTTGACGTTTTTGTTTGTAATAGAGTTAAAATATTAATAATAAAGCATTTAACTAAAGCCAAACAATCATCAGTAACGACAGTGCTTTACAATCAAAAGACTCAAAAGCTCCGCGGCTCCCATGCCGCCTCCCAACGACAACGTTGAAGCGCACACCTCTGGCACATACTTCATCTCCGAACGCTAATTTGGAATGGTCACAATGTGAAACGATGTTAGCGTGGGTGTTAAGATATAGCATTTAAATAATTCTAAAGCGTTCAGAACTTTAGGTCTAATTTTGAGCGATAACAGCAGATAAATTAGGCCATTGTGTTCGAGGTTAAGCCTATTCATTCTTGCACACGGGATTGAGCGTTAATTCGTGAATAGCGCTGCTCGCAGGGTGCGCAAGTACCTGTGGCTAGGCTAAAATACGCAGTTTCTATCAACCCAGGAATCTTGAAATTATTATACGAAGGCATCGTATTGTACCGTGTTGCGTCGTAAACATGTCGTCTGCTGCAAACTTTCGTTCTGTATAAACAGTTTCCTGATGGCTGATGCTGCGGCGATTTTAGGTTTCACATTAGTGGCATTCCCGTTGACAGGTTTAATTGATCGCCATGTTGGATGAATTCCTCCAAGCATTGTTTTTCACATGAAACGAATGTAAGTCTTAACGAATCCTTTTGTGTTTTCCATTTGTCTGCCTTTCTTTAATGGTTAAAATGTGTTAAACCACGGCTGTGACGTCACGCTAACTCAACGCCACGCTAAATTTCCGTAGGTTAAATCCCGTTGACCGTGAGCGGAAGTGTGCGTCATCGCAAAAAGTGTGGGTTATCAAGTTACCCCACACTTTTACCCGATAATCCACACTTTTGTCGATAACTCAACACTTTTGACACTTCCGGATCACGCGATGGGAACGCACACACCACAACCAAAATTATACAGCGTTAAAACCGTAACGCTATGAAAACGTACAAAAGGAATTACTTAACTTGCCGGGATATCCCAAATGAAATCCTTTACCTGCTAACGCTCACATGTCTAGCTGGCCAATTCCAAGTTTATTCCCTCCGTCTAACTCTTTCCCCCCCCCCCCCTCCACAACCTAAAATGGAATGACCTTCATTCCTACCGATTCACCTATTAGGGTATTACTGGTGATTTGAAACAGTTCTCAAACTACAAACGAACAAAAAGAATTACTTACCTTGCGAGAATGTCGGCACAATGTCCTTCTATCCCTGCTTCATCACATATCGAAGTTTATTCTTTCCGAACAGAGCGAGCGAGCTAGCTTACAAGCTAAACTTTGCGAAACGACGCGTCGTCTAACTCCCACCCACCTTCCAGAAACTTGAGCGTAGCCTACAGTCTGCCTACCTGCCAAAGGAATCGTCCAACACCCACTCCCCCTCCACAAATTAAAATGGAATGACCTTCACTGATTTGACATAAGGTATTACCGTATTTCTTGAAGCAATTTTCACAAACACAAAACGTTTTAATTAAATAAGAATTAGCTTGACGTCCCAACCGTGATTTAAATAATTTATTGTTTAAAATCGATCGGTTATCGATTTTAACCAATAACTATTACATAATCAAATGTTATTATTTCATTGAGTTACGTCGAAAAAGATTTTTAACTATAAGGAAGCAACGATGATTTATTTTGACGGTTTTTAAAATTTCGCTTGATTACCAGCAGAACAGTGAATACTTCGTTGGGATTCCTTAACTATTCAGGATTCCAAATTTACAATGGCGAGTGTTAGATCGATCAATTGGAAAAATTGTAATTTCGTGGATTATAATTGATTAATTTACGGTCAATTCGAGATCAGCAATACTTTTAGGGCTATCTAGCAATATGGCAAATTTCATAGCAATCTGCCCCTTAGTTTGGGCTCCATCCAGATTGCAAAAGTGCAACCAACACACCAACCAACATTTTGCAATTCAGTGTCCGTTATGGGTACGCGAATAATTTGATCATCTACAGCAAATGCGACCGTGTTTTATAGTTACGCTGGATTCAACTGAAACCACAAATCTGCAGTTCAGGTAAAGGGAAACTGACTCATTTCGATTGCCAATAAACCTTTCATGATAACGTTTTTTCAGCGAGTTGAACGATAACGGCCATCGCTAATCCTCCAGGGGGCTGTTTCTTTTTAACATCTAACGTATAGTGACGTTTGAATCGAAAAATAAAGACTTCTAACGCGAGCTCGAAGCAATTAGGCGAGAATGCTTTAGCCACCATTCGCATACATTTTTACGAAGAAATATTTGAACTTTTGCAAGGGCCCTAAAAAAATGTTAGTCTTTAACGAGAATTAAAATCATAAACGCAAAAACAATATAACCATAGCTTGCTTGAGAAGGGAGTGTCAGGCATTACAATATTGTAATTTTTTTCCCTTGATTTTTATCTCCTTCCCAGAACAGTAGAAAAAAATGTGAAAGTAGTGCATAACTTAGGCTGCAGTCGTTCATTAAAACGAAAACTCTAAGAAGTGGCCGCCGACCTCCCTTTAACGAATTCTGCTGTAAATATACTTCGGTATAGTGTCGTTATAATGGAACAACTCGAGAGAAGTTAAACGTAAAATTAGCCTAATGGTGATGAATTAATCGCCTCTTACTTTTTTTTTTTCCTTTTGTCTTGTCGGCAAACTACTGCTTCAGTTTGAAATACGTGAGAACTGAAGATTTCTTTTTCTGTAAAATGTTCCTTGATAAACTGCACACTTGTTATGGTGTTGGGCATAAGTCTGCTTTTCAACCTCGAAATGAGCTTTTTTTTACCAGTGAAAAAACCCTGAATTTGTGAACCCATTGTTTATCCAAGATATTATATGATTTAGTTTTCTGTTGCATTCCAAAATTTAAGGGAAATTCTCGTGACCAGTTGGTGGAAGAACGTCTGCGCTGGATTTTATTTATGGGTGTGTTAGGGGACCGAGGGGGGGGGGGGGTCAGCAGCCGGTTATGTGGTTTCACTTAAAAGTGCGATCACGTCTCACATTTTTTTTAACCGTTCATATATTACGTCAGGTTTTTTGGCCTATTTTGAAATTATTATAATATCCCCTCCCCTTTCTCACTAATTTCACAATATTTTAAATACACCCTAATAATTACGTCATACTTTTGCAATCACCCTTCCCCAAAGTAATATTTCAAAGTACTTTACATTTGCTTATACTTAAATTTATTGTATTTTATTTCAAATGTCTGAGAGTCCATGGATTTAAATCATGGAGTTTTTTGTTAACTCTTGGAATTGTGTGTATAAATGGAATTCCACCTGAACTATAGTTTCTACAGGGTGTTTCTACAGGTTTGGCCAGACCTTTTGGCCGTAAAAGGGCTGGCCAAAATTTCAGGGTTGGGGCAGACCGGCAGTAATGGAAGAAGGGGGGGAGCAAGTTGGGGGGGGGGGTTCTTTATTGGTTT
Source organism: Lithobius niger (assembly GCA_023313725.1). Classification (NCBI taxonomy): domain Eukaryota; kingdom Metazoa; phylum Arthropoda; class Chilopoda; order Lithobiomorpha; family Lithobiidae; genus Lithobius; species Lithobius niger. Next base: position 82,335 of record JAHWFP010267339.1, on the reverse strand, counting down.
TACTGAAACAACGCTGCGTCGCCATGCACAGCACCAAAATCTCCAATCTGATATTGTCTTCAGTTCAGAAGAGAGAATTTGTGCCTTTTCTGACGATACGATCCAACACAGGCAAGGGTACGTCCTGCCATTGACTGGCGAACGCATTCCAAAACAGCGGGTGTATTTCGGATCGTACGGTAACACTCGACAAAACCGGTTGAGTTCGCTGTTAGCTCTAACAGTTTTTTATTGTGTTTTTTTTATGTCACGCGAAGTAAATTAATAGTCGGTTCAATTTTCACATTTATATGCGTGTTTAGAAGAAGGAAAAGGCCTTAAACAAGGAAAAAGGGCACAACCCGAGGAATTTGCACGGGGGAATCGCCGATCATCGCTTGGGAGTGAGTCCAGAATAGGCCAGAATAAATTTCATGCCTGCACTGAAGGAGCTTGTGCATTAAATTGTTGTGGCTGAAGGGGAATTAAGTTGTTAACTTCCAAACGAGCTAAACCGTTAGGACTTTTTTAAAATTTTTTACCCAATTGAAATGAATCCCTTCCACCCTTCTACGCCTACACATAGGAAGCGAGCGCTGCAGATGCAGAGCGTTCCAGAGGCGTTTAGGGAGAAAATTGGGTAGTTTGAGCGGGCGCAGGCCTTTGTTGGGGGAGGCCAAGTGCAAGGTGAATTAGAAATGAAAGACGAAATGCAATTTGTTGCTCGGCACAGCGTTCCCTTTCAGTGTATGAAAGCGAGACGACGATGACGAAAAAAAAAAAAAAGAAAGAAAAAAAAACAGGCCAAGGTGTGATGGGTGACGCGTTGCTATAGGCGTTAAATCCGTTCCGCGCAAGGAAATAAAAGTTTAACGGGCGGAGGGAATACTTGGAAAGGGAAATAAAAGGGTAAAAAAAGGAGGGGGTTGGGGGGGGGGGGGGGGAGAAGTAAAAAATAGCAGTTACCGTTTATTATGCGTGAGAAAATTTATCATTCTGTCCAAGTTCTTGCAATCCAGACGCTATGGCGTTTTATCTGCTTTCAACTAATGGCCCTAGCTGGTCTCGGCGTATCATGGCCGGTTTCGTTGTTGGGTGCCGTGTAATCGTACTGTCACGTTTGTTGTCGCACTGACGTTTGTATCCGTTGCAGTTGATTGCCTAGAGTTTTCCCGTCAACAATGACGTAATATTTCGTTTGCAACTGATTGTTGCTACTAATCGACATTACCTTTCATATTGCCGGCCGATCGCTTTTTCATTGCTGCCGTGCAAAGAAGGAACACGCTCGCCTTTTTTCATTGCTACCGCAAAAATTGAAATAAACAGTACGGAAAGCCAAATGGGCTCAAGAAGGTACAAAATCAAGTTACAGCAACGAAAATAGGTTCGAGGAGTATAGTTTAATTATCTTTCATTTGGCACTACTATCATCTTTGTAGGTGCCTTAGTTCATGAAGAGTAGAGATACACGCACACACGCACGCGCATCGTAGGTTTTTAAAGATGTAGGCTTTTTCTTGTCGAGTCACATTCAACACTAGCCTGTTTGTGTATATCAGCATATAGACTATCCTCTATACGTAATATCAGGTAAACTAACGTATTATCGAAACTGGCCTCTAGCTCATGGAAGCCTGATCCTCGTTGTTAGACGTAATTCACGTTTCATGTATTGGCGTATCAGTGCATACTCCTACGATGGGCCTATCGGTTTGTTTTACACTACGGTGTTACAATGGCTAGGCTATCCATCTGTGCCGCCATGATTGTTATTTACAATTTCAAGGATGGTCTTGCGTTCGTTTTCCCCATCCACACTTGCGCATGCACGTCTTGCTTAGTCAGAACAAACGATAAAAAAAAAAAGAAGGGGCAGTGTGGTCGTCAAGGTAGTCCTCGAGAGGTAGCGTCGTATTGTCGGACCCTTTGCGGTGATTTGCAAGAGAGACGGCAAACGTGTACAATACGTGGCACAGCGTTCAGCACGGAACAATGGAGTTCTGCTTACTATTTGTTGTTGACATGCGCAGATGGCCCCTTGAAATGGACCAACCACGAATAAAACAAAAATGGCGGCAACATCCTCTATGCCGTGACCGTCAATGGCACGGCTTTGTTTGTCATTGCGGCTCAAATAATTTTTTTAGGCTCATCCGACAATCGGTGTCCGTGACAAAGTGCGCCAGGCACGCGCGGAACAGTTGGCCCTTCCAGACCGGAAGTAATAAAAGTGTGGGGCTTTTATATAAGGGGTTAAGCCGGTCATGACTATCAGGCCATCAGGTCAATGCGTGACGTAATGCTAGAAATTGGATGATAGGAAATATATATTAATGATTTTCAGTGTTTAGGACCACCAAATGGTAGAGTTAACGAGGCCTTGTATGATGAATGGAGCTGGTGAACTGTAAGGTTAATTTTTCTTTAACTGTTGACCTCCTTGAGAAAGGCATCGCCAAGTAATGTCGAAATACTAATGAGTGTACATCTGTATGCAAATGCACTCTGTTTTAACGAAATTTGATATATCAGGCATTTTCAATTATTTATCAGGATTGAACTTTTTTCTTATGGTTTTAGTCCGCTGATTTTTCGCATTTTTTTTTTTACCTCCCTTGTATACATAGTTAAAGACGCTGTCCGTTTATGTATTCTTCACTCCTGGCTTGCCCACGGGGCAACCCTTTCGGCCCTACCCGGCCATAGCTTGTGCCAGACCAAAAGGTCGTAAAACATCTCCTTTGTTATGAGCCGACCACCCGTACACTGATACGATACATACATTTTTTTGCGGTTTTTTTTTTATTTCCCATGTTGACTATAAACTCTCGCGTAAATGCAGCAACATGTTTCCCTTTGGCACGCCGTCTCTGGAAGGAGGTTTATATTTCTCTGGCTCTTAGTTGGGGAGGAGGATTCAGGTGCTCCCCCCCCCCCAACCGAAAATCTTTTATTTAACGACCTTAAAGTTGGTTAAAGACTTAAAGATAAAAAAAAATCCCCCCCCCCTCAAAAACAACTTTGTATGTTGTATTTTTTAACCCCTTTCGTCCCCCCACCACAAAAATATCTTACCATTGAGGTGTTGTTCCTTATTGGACCCCCCTACTCCTCTTGGCACCAAAATGCACCAAGATGCATAAAGCCAAACGCTTCCCACCAAAAAAGAAAGTTGAAAGGGAAATTGGTAACATAAAGTGGTAAGTCGATAATAAGCCATAATATTGGCGAATCGCACGTTTTAAGCTCCAAGGAAGTCTTGTATTGAGATGTATATACAGTCTTACAAGGAAGTCTTCTATGGAGTACGTCTTGTATTGAGATGTCTTGTATAGAGTTTTACAAGGAAGTCTTCTATGGAGTACGTCTTGTATTGAGATGTCTTGTATAGAGTCTTACAAGGAAGTCTTCTATTGAGGAAGTCTTGTATTGAAATGTCCTGTATAGAATCGTACAAGGAATTCTTCTATTGAGGAAGTCTTGTATTAAGATGTCTTGTATAGAGTCTTACAAGGAAGTCTTGTATTGAGATGTCTTGTATAGTCTTACAAGTAAGTCTTGTATTGAGATGTATATACAGTCTTACAAGGAAGTCTTCTATGGAGGACGTCTTGTATTGAAATGTCTTGTATAGAGTCTTACAAGGAAGTCTTCTATTGAGGAAGTCTTCTATTGAAATGTCCTGTGTAGAATCGTACAAGGAATTCTTCTACTGAGGAAGTCTTGTATTGAGATGTCTTGTATAGAGTCTTGCAAGGTAGTCTTGTATTGAGATGGTTTCAAATTCTTATCCGTAAACACAAACTGAACTAAATTTAAGCTAATATTCAACGTTTGGACGGAATCTGCATGGTTCTGAAGCCGCAATTGCCAGTCACGAGACCAATTATGTCGGAACTCTTGAAAATTGCCTGATTCCCCAGTTCGAAGACCTTCAAGCAAGACTATTCTCCTCTGTACCGAAGTTTGCAAGTTGTTGGATTTCTGATGATTGGTAGGGATTTCTGTGGATTGGTAGGGATGGCCCATTTCCGTGCCTTTCTCCGAGCTAATTTCTTTTTGTGGGGATATGTAAAAGCCATTGTTTTCAAAACTGGTAGTACCTTTTGTTCCTAACCTATGAATAAGGATCACCCACCGAGCACCAACGCATCAGGATTCGTTGACCGACATGCGATGAACACCTTGGTGCGAAATTGAATTCTGCGTTGGTGGTATATGTGCGACTAAGCGCGTTCCAGTAGACGTTTGGTGAAAGGTAAAATAAAACTTGAATTACTGGTGCATGGAGAAAACAAACCCGAATTATCTTGTTAGGACAAAAACTATATCGTTTTATAATTAGGGCATTAGTCTATGGATGCCATAGACTCTGGAAAGGACTGTGCATTCGATTTTTATCAGCTTTTTACAGGAGACAAAAGACCAGAGAATTGCTTGCTCCCTCGTTCCATTCCTTCGTTTATCTGCTAGTAGTGATCAGGTTGTAAAGAGTCAGGTGCCCTGCTCCTCCTTTCTTCCCTCTCCACCCTTCAGTCCTTTTCGTGGCGAGTATCTATCATCGACGGCGTTGGACTGTCACGTGGTATGTCATGAACCAATCAGATAAGAAGGTTGAGAGTGCTACAGCAACAATCGATCCCAGTTCGAGATAAATCCATTTGGATGGCGTCTCACGTGACAATAGAAGTATCGGTGGCGCTGTTTGAGCGTGTGTTTGTCCCGTGTTGACAAAAAGACTAAGTGGTCGGCAGACAGGTCCAAGTGAAATCTGGTGAATGAACAATTCCCCCTCTTATCAGCGAATTCAAACCATTTCCACGCATTAAAGAGCAGGGCAGAAAGGGTTCTAATCATGAGATCGGAATTCGTATACCACACTCAACTGAAATAAAGATGGAGAGCTGCCTCTGAAATGTATCGTGAAGTGTCAAGTCGCATGTGTATACATTAGTTCTTGTCCAATGATATCTCAAAAAGCAAGCAAGGAATCAATCTACATTATTAGTACACCAGTAAGCGAGCGAGGACTAATAGCAACATCAAGCTCTGATTGGCTATTGTGTTGCTTGCTACATCATCTTGTTCGGCCAATCAAAACGGACGATACACGGGCACGCGTCTAATAAAGGAACGTGAGCGCCATCTCGTATTCTATTTGGAAACCACGAGGAAGAAGTGATGCGCAATGAGAAAACAGCTCTCACTTGACAAAGGAACATGAGCACCATCTCGTACCGTAATTGAAAACCTACGAGGGAGAAGTGCAAGGTCAACTGAGATTGAATAGTTGCACTCTGTAGTGCAGCGGGAAGTGGAAAACCACGAGGGAGAAGTGGAAAAAATGATACACAACGTGAATTCGCGTACGACCCCATCTACACGTAGTGAAGAATGGTTCCCCACCAACACAGCGGGGTGTGACGGGCAAGTATCGGGGGGGGGGGGCGTAGTAGACGGGGACTTGACATATCATTTACCATGCACATGCCGTCCTTAGATGGGTTACCAACTAACGAGCGATATAAAAAGTAAAGTATTTTAGCAAGGCATTTAGCAATGTGTCAGCGTGCACTGACGAGCTGCAATTCCGTACTAGGAAAAGCCAGAAAAACGGGACCGGGGGGGGGGGGGGGGGATCCTGTATCATTAGCATGAGCAAAGGCAGACTAAGGAAAGTTTGCCCCGGCAGAGATAAGAAATGTTGTCTTCATCGTAATAAACCTTTTAGACTGGATACTTATAGTTTTCAATCCCTCAACAGACAAAAGACAGTAAATGATGCATTGTGCGATAAGAATAACTCGAGTGGCTAGAATCAGCAGCCTGTTTGGCCCTGCATGACTTTCTCTTGTAAAGCCCAGGTCCAAGCTCGGCTTCATCACCCTTCACTGTACATTTGGAAAAAGGAGGGCTCTGGAAATGATCTCGTACTTATGTCGTCTAGGGCATACAAACGATCTTTGAATTGACCTACCAAAGTTTTCCCTCTAACTTTGGTAGGTCAATGGTCCAACAAAAGAGGACATTCAGACAATCGACATTCAGATTTCAAACAAAAGAGGAAGTAGATCACTGTGAGGAAATTAAAGATGCCACCTGGAAAAATATACGTACTTTATATATATCCATATTTTCATCTGCGCTTCGGCTCTTATGCTAGTTTCGTAAAATGAGTATATGCAATGTCCATAATGACTTTTCCCGAATCTCACCGGTGATAATAAATGTTAAAGAACCATGGCTCCCATGTCTTACTTTACGAAAAATGGTGGATTTTCAGTTGTCACACGCTCTCCAAAAAGAAGTTTCTGAGCATCCCCGGTTACTCGAAAACGGTAACTTTTAAACTCCCGTTTCGGTGAGTAAAGTGATTCAAAACTCCCTTTTGAAGGGCGTGGGAGTGCCAACCTGAAAACATCCCCGAAGAGCTCAAAACTCACCATTTTTTCTCTAGTGTTAATGAGACTTTCAAACGCATCTATACTTTCAGTTGGCAAATTGTTGTCTTGTGGTGACTATAGCTATTAAACTGGATCAGTACAGTCAATTTATAAAAGGTCAGTCTGATCCATCAGAGAAATTTGTAGACTAAGGAGAAAAATGGAACATTTCTGGAACAGTGGGCCTTGAAATGTTAGCGCTAATAAACTGTATTCCATGTTGAAATCATGGTTGAAATGCTATTTACCATACCAAAAGTAACGATCGGGAATTAAATTTATTGCACGTCTTCTGGCAAGCGTTAATAGTTTTCGCCCAAATCCTTGTTATGTTTATCAGGTATGCAAATCGAACATCGTTCGTTTATCGTTGCTCATTCGACTGCCATGCAGAATTGACTATTCAACGGACATGTAAGTGGTCACAGCACTATCCTTCCCACCAGATTTTAATCCAAAATGGCGGACATGAACTTGGTCAAGTCCCGCGGGGAGGCGTTGCAGGTGATAACACGTTGACAGACAGACAGACTAACTGATGAAAGGGATGGCGCGAGCCAAAAAAACGGAACGATGAAACTCGATCAGGACAACAGATGCAGACAGGAAAGGGAGGGGGGGGGGGGCATATTTTAAAAATATATAAAAATATAAAGAGGTCTCGTGTGAACTTGATCACCACCAGGTGGAAGATGGTAAAGCATCCAATGTCATCCCCTCTCATCTAACCCGTCCAAAATCTTGTTCCAACGGTCCTATATAGGCCACCCTCATTGCCGCGAATTGATATCAAATCTAGGGCTTCACGACTTAGCTTTACGTATACTTAATTTCAACTCTTAAAGGCCGGTTGCCACCAAATTAGCATTGCAGCATCTAGACTTTTCAAGTTCTCTCGCAGGAAGCAGAGGAATGCACAAAGCAAAACTTTTAAACGCTACTAACAATCCACGTGACTCCTTAATTATTTGAGTAAAAATTTGGTACGCCATCGTGCACCTGGAAACAAGCTGTAAGGCTTAACAATATTAGTGTCACTAGATGACGCCAGGGGATTTTCTTTATATTTGTCCGTGGCGCCATCTAGTGACACGAATATCGTCAATCTGTATAGCTTGTTTCCAGGTGCACGAGGGAATACCAAATTTTACTCAGTAATTAAGCAGTCACGTGGCTTGTTTGTAGCATTTAAAAGTTTTGCTTTGCGCATTCCTTTGCTTCCTGCGAGAGATAACTCGATAGGCCTACATGCTGCAATGCTAATTTGGTGGCAACCGGCCTTTAATGATCTGTCTTCTTAAATGCGTTTATTTTGTTAATGTCGAATCGTTTTCCGAGGTTACGGATATTTTTAACAACTACAGGTATCAATCAATGCGTGTCATTTTTCAGATCTCTTTAAATGAACTAGAAATATCTCTAGTCAATTGAAAGATCTCTGCAATTCCAGAATATATAAAAGCAGGAACGGCTTGCCATACTTTATTATTTCGTTTCGAGTTGATGTTCTGCCATCCTTGTAGTAAGCAATATTTTAAATTCGGGTGTGTAAGAATGTTATAGTCAAGGTTAGAAAAGCACCAAGCAACAAGAAAAAAAAAACCGGGCTATCCTTTGTATGTAGTTCACGCATTCATGCCTGCTTTTGAAGAGTTTGGAAAATGGGGGTGGGGAGGGGGTCATGTTGTAAAAGATCTATCGTCGTCCATTTAGAGCCAAGTTTCCTGTCTAATTAGGCGAACCGTGAGTGCTGCTCAAGAGCTGGGTCGCCATGTTTGAATTCCCAATCGATTGTAAGAAGACTTAAGAGCAAGGGGGGAAAAGATATGACTCCCATTGAAAGCAGGCTACTTCAAACTTCTTTCTTAAATCGGTGAAAGAAAATTACCGTTCTCTGGAAAAGAGAACAGGAAAGGTTGAAAGTTGTGTGCAAAAGAATCTACTAGCGGATATTTTTTTATCTCTCCAGTTGGAAATGCTTAACAGATGTTATAGGGACATCAAAAACAATTGATGCAGTAAAAATAAACACAACTTAACTGAACAAAAAGTCTGCATTAAAGACTGGCCTTCTGAGAACACAAGACGCGCTAATCTGAAAAAGAAAGAAAAAACAACTCCCCGACTGGGACTCGAAGCAATGGCTTAACCGGGCGGTCTAATAACTGCACTACAGGGGCAGATCCTGATAACAGGCTTCAACCGAGCTTACTAGCTGTTCAATCTATCTCAGTGGTGAACTAAAGGTCACAGTCACACACAAGGAGGGAAAGCAACATGCTGCTTGGCCAAGAAATTAAAAACAATGCGAGCAATAAATAAAGAATAAATCACAAGGTACAGGATAAACGAAGCAAACAGTTGCATTAAAGTCTTTCATGGAGGCTGTCTGCTATACGTTTACTTTTTACCTTATGATGAATTCTTTATGGGCAAGAACTGATTTGAATTTTTACCTGCCCTGCCCCCGGAAATCAACTTGGAAAGTGAGTAAATGGCATCAACTGCTGTCGACATCGGATGTCGATACATTTTTTTTACTATTAGCGGTATCCAAACCACCCACAGTGGTACGCAAGTATTCCGAAACCATTTCCCTTTAAAGTTAGCATGATGCAATTGCGAACGGGTCTTATGAAAAAAGACGGGGGAGGGGGACGAGTTGGATGTAATGGACGAGGAGGGCGTATATGGGCGGCAGATTGGACGTCCTTGCTGGCCATTGAAGATGAATGGACAAAGGCAGGCAGGTCTTTCACTGCCCCGACGGACGTACAGCCACTTCACTCACTCTTCACCATTCACCGAGAACGAGGAGGATTTTTTTCCCTCCTGCTCCCCAATTCTCCCCCCCCCCCTTCCTCCCGTTCGCATCTCCTCGTAATACAGATGTAGCCTTCCAGAGAAAAAAACGGGAAATGCCAAGTGGGCTCGCGCTTGTTGCCAGGGCAACTGCCCAAGCTCTCACGTGCGGCTGCGCCACATCGGCGCGGCAAAAGCCATGGGGGTTGGCGAATGTCTAGCAGTCAAACCCTCGTATAACGAAATGATTCAAGAATCTGGAATTCTCTTCTCCGCGAGCAAAACTATGGCCACCGTATTATGTAATATTATTCATTTAGCCAGGGACATGCACAGGCCCCAGAGAGGGCAGGGGCAACTTAGGTATTTTTCTGGGGAATTTTTTTTGTGTGTTTTTGCCCTTTTCTGCCGCTGTTTGCATCCCTTTCTTAGATTTTACCCTTTTCTGTCATCTTTGCACTGCTTTCTTAGCCATTTTTGCTCTGGCCCCCCCCCCCCGGGGGGGGGGGGGGGGACACCACTGCTACAGCAATTGTCGGCTATTTTATTTTACAAAAAGGACACTTTGCCGTGAGGGCAGGGGGCTTGGCAACCCCCCCCCCCGCCTCCCTGTGTGCACGTTCCTGCATTTAGCTATATCGGCAGTGGAATGAGCGATATCGCTATTTACTTGTCGATGTCGGATTTACTTGTAATATCGTTAATTCAATTGCCAATATCGCTAATTATTTGCTGATATCGTTAAATCAATTAGCGGTATCGCTGTTTAAATTAACGATATTGCTAATATAATTAGCGATATCGTTAAGTTACAGACAATTTGCGATATTGCTAATAGAATTTTCGATATCACTAATTTTGAATGAATTAGTGATATCGTTATACGGCGCCATCTAGTGGTTTGGTTTTAGCATCAACAGACAAAATGGCTGCCCTGAGAGATATTAATAACGTCAGTATTACTCTCTGTAGGTTGCAGCGAATACGTAAAGAAGTATCCAAAAAAATAGGTATGTAAGCAAGTTCAAATGTTGTGGGTTCGATTCCCAGCTCAGTCAGTCTGACATATAAGTCCAAGGCAACGTAAATAGGTTTGCATCTGTATGTATTTATTTAAGCAAGTGAGAGTAACGTGGTTGCAACCTGGTTAGTTGCAATTGCAACGCACGTTCTACAATAACAGCATCAATATTTCAGAAGTGTCACAATGGTAGTCAAGCCTATTAAATGACTTATTTATTTCCTAAATGCAGGCTTCGTAGCTCCAGTTGAGTTCTTACAAAATAAAAAGTAACAATTGGTACTTTATTGATACGACTACCGTCTGCTACAATGAAAAATAAACTAGGATGAGATGGAAAAATTAGCAAACAAATTTAAGCACTGGGAGCCAGCTGTTGTCGCCACAAGAACCTATAATGACAATAACAAGGCCAGCTGCGATGGAAAGTTATATAGGGCGAGCATGTAATTGACCAAAAAAAGTTACAATGGAGTCACTGGATGCCCTGTAATGCGTAATAAAAGACAACTGGCTTCGGATAGGTTAAAAGTAGGCTATTAAAATTAAGGGGTTTGGTGAGGGGGGGGGGGAGTGTAGGGAAGGCGACGCACTAAAACATTATATATACCAGTTCACCCCCCCCCCCTCTTCTGCGTAACACTGGCACCAGCTAGTACGACACTAATTTAAATGACGAAAATCAATACATCCCCTTACTATTTTATTTTTATTTTTAGTGGGTGCTATGGTGTAGGGGCTAGAAATTACAACCAAAGAAATAAACTAAAAAAAACAGAAGAGTGGGCGAGGTTGTTGCACGATCAGGAGTGATGTCCGAGTTAGTGCTTCAGACGCTTTAAAACAATTTCTGCTACGTCTCACTAACGTTAACTTCGTTATAATGGAGTCGCACCGGTGGTGGTACTCAGTCCCACCAAGTGAGATTTTTGCAAAGTGCAATCGACGAAACAGCGGGAGCCGTGAAGAGCTCTGATCACACGGTCCACGACTCGTACAAGCTTTTGATCTATTCAGCTTTTTTTAGAATTACCACTTTTAGCAAAATTGTGAGAAACGACTAAAGTAGGGTTCTTGATATCGATGGGAGATTTCCTTTTCAATTGTCCCCCTCCATTTATCCATACGTTTTCATAAATGCTTGATTTCTCACGGCAATTTTGGCAACTTTGGGATGTTTTTTATTAAAAGAAATCTCGTATTGCCTTTTAAACCTGATGGCATCCTCCCATCGGATTCAGCAATTCCGGTAATGCAGAATTGAGTGTGTACCCTATGGATTTGAGTGTGTACCCTATGGTCATTGTGCACTATTGCGTCACTCTTAATTTATAATACAACGTGATTTAGAATGACCATCGTTACCTTTTATGAAGCGGCGTGGGTGATCGAAATGCAGTGAAAATTTCATCACGAGTCCTATGTAAAAGAGTGTAGTAGAAGAACCTGGATGCCTCTGAGGCAAGGCGGACACATGACATTTTTGAAGAAAAAGGAAGCAACCAAACCAAAAAAGCGTTTAGGACAGATGCTGAGGGATTTTCCCACCAAGCCGACTTTATAAAATTAGAGCCTAAAAGACCATCAAGGTTTACATATTGTAGCAATTCATTTGACTATGAACAACGTCTACTGTTACTAGCCTATGCTAAGGTGAAAAATGTCCGCCCAGTATCATTTACTAAGGTGACTTGAATTGAGATAGCTGGATGCAGGTAGGATTAATTGAAATAGGTTTAATCCTACTATAATGTCTGGCTCCTGTCCTTCTAGCTAGGGGGTCTGGAGGCGAAATGTAAGATTCCCCCCCCCCCCCTGCCGTCCCCTGAAAGCTGAAATGAGTGCATTGCAGGCTAGTTTGGGTCCATTTCGGGTCTCTAGTGAGCTTACTCACTCACTGTAATTGACAATTCAAATTAACAAATATTTAAAAAATACACCCTGTCAAGAACGCGAAGAGGGTTTTCCGTGTAACTCGGAAACCCCGCAGGACATGCTACTGCACGATTCCATAGAAATTATTTGAAAAATAAAAAAAAAAGCTTTTAAAAATAGTGAACATAGATTTTTCGACCATTTTGCTTTTTTTTTTTTTTTTGCAAAATACTCACAGTTATGACGCAACACGAAACTAGGAAACAGTGAACGCGCAGTTTGTTGGAAAGGTCCTTATAATTACAGCAACTTCATTGGAAGCGTTTTGTAACGTCATCAATCATTTTTCAAAACGATGGTCATGACTAGATTGGAATAAATGTCAAATTAGCTTCCTTCAAATCTTCTTTGTTCGTAAGACAAGTGCTGTTCAGCTTAAAGACCAACCACCTATGGCCTGAAACATGTGAAACAAACTACAATGAAACTAATTCAAGACAACCTCGCTAATAACCCATCCTCACCCAACCACATTTCCCACACATCAAAGCTGTGAGGTCTGCAATCCGAAGCTCCGAAATTCGAAATTGCTGTTACATCACTAAATTTAATCTTGTCAACTGAATTAATATAAATCTTTTTAACTCTGCGACAATGTGTGAATTTGATCACTACTGGAGCATTGGAGTGACAAGTTTGGGGTCTTGACGTAGGTTGGAGTTGTTTAGGGCAGGTGCCTGTCCGGCCACTGAGCCATGACTCCCACTCAGCTCAGTGTTTTGATGAGCGAGACAAAGAGTCAGGGGTCAGCACCTTTTCTACCCTTTCTAGTGATGCATGGCCGCACCTTCCGGCCCTGCACGTGTGTCTACTCATTGTCTGCTCGTGAAAAAAAGCACCGTTTTGCCAATTAACTCATGCTCATTGCTTCATGTTACATGTATAATTTGAGATACAGGCAATGCGAGTGTTGTTGTGAAAGAATTTTGTTTTCTTTCCGTAAAACGAGCGCCATGCTAAACTTGCACTGAAAAGACCACACCTTTACACCTTTACATGTATCAAAGCGTTACTCGTCGCTGAATGGTCACCGGCAAACAAATCACAGATTTTGACTCAATTAGAGTAAGCTTTTGATGCATCGAGTTATACCCGCATTAGGGAAATGACGTCACCTCCGTTAATCCTTGAACTTTACGAAAACACGAAGCTGCTTCACGTCAAGATTCGGAGTTGTTATGCCCGAATTGTGATATTTATTTGACCTAAGGGTTGAACAAATTCTAAGCACAAGAGAACTATCCACAAGTCAGAAATGGCCTCAAGATATTCAAAACGGAGTCTGCTTGTGGGGCTCTGCTCCGGACACCTCTCATTGCCTTTCCTCCCGCCCAGTTCAATGCCTGGAATTATCATGCCTATAGGGAAAAGCTTGCCAACCTCAATATACTACCATTATTTAAAAATTTAAGAAATTTAAGAATTGCGGTGCGGCAAGTTCCAATCACGTTTCAGGTTCTGATGTCAGTGCTGGAATCAAACTCGACACTTGCACGCGCTGCCGACGTTTACCACCTGCAAAAACGTTTATTTTATGAAAACGATGCCCTGACAAACTATTTTTTTTTATTTGTATACGTGCTGTTCGTAGCGAATTTTGCGAAATAGTGTCGCGTTACTGTGTCCTACGAACCCTTGGCCACCTTTTCAATCAAGGTTACCCAAGATAATGATCAATTCCAACGATCCTGCACATGTTTCTGTACGATTTTACGCATCATTTAACTAACCCCTTCATTACTACAGCTATTTCGCCTTGCTTCATGGCCTTGTGGAAATTCTATCAATTTGTTGTGCTGTGCAGTTTTCGGCCACCCAACTGTTGCCGATAATAATTGTTCGAGAAGAATTACTGTTGTGCCTGTCAGTCCTGTCCATCAATCTAAATGCTGACCCCCACCAACTCTCCCCCACTTCTCTCTAAATGGTCAATTTTATGGCTCGTGCCAGCTAACAGCCCTCTACACACCAAATGATGTGCAGGTTGTCCCGTATAGGCCTTCCTCGGGGATGTTAGCAACCCCCGACCCCTTGTGGTGCACCCAGGTCAAGTCAGTTAATAGATAAGATAGACGCCAAATTCCAATTGAAAAATGAAAGCAGTATATTGAATTTTCAAAGGCTGCTTCTATTATTTATCAGAGACAGACGGACAATCACTCTTTGACAGGCGGGCAATCCGACAACGTAAAAAAAAAAAAACACCTAAATGGTTAAGAGACCCACTGAGTTTTCGCCATTTAAGGGACCGATCATAATTTAAGTTTTGGGGGGGGGGGGAGCGATGGAAATTAAAATTTGACCACTAATTTTCGATGACCCCCCCTTCAAAACCCTGAAAAAATTTGACCACCCACTCACGGTCCAAAAATAATGTGACCCCTTCCAAACAAAATGCGCTTTACGTATGCGTATTGAGAATGTTTGCAGATGATTTCCTGTGGCCAAATTAATTAAGTCGCACTCCATACCAACAACTTCCGCTAGAATTAGGAAAACATGCCTCGTTTTTAACGAAAGGATAAAGTTGAGTTGAAAATCTTCTATAAAACACCGATGCTCCTAGCATGTTTCTTGTGCCCAGTTTCATACATTGATGAACGCAATGTTGCTTTTAGTTTGCCAAAATTCCCAACATAGTCAGAACCTGTAAATGTATTGAAAAAATTACACTGTAGTACTGCTACTGACAATTTCAAAACCTTGCAAACACTCATATCATGGGGTCGGGAGTGCCGACCCCCCCCCCCCCATAGCACTTTCAGAAATTTCATGTATTTTCAGAAATATTCACTGATGAAAATGTCATTTTTGAGGTCCAAAAATGACCTTTTCCTCAGTTTGACCAGTGTTTTTTTGTGACCCCTGCCAACCCCCCCCCCCGGTGGGTGGGGGTGGTTATGACCCACTCTCATCTCATGGATGTTAACGCTTTCAATAAGTAAGTAATTGTTATTATTCAGACAGATAGTGCTGTCCTAGAATGCTCTGTCCTCAGAAAAGGTACTGCGTAATTCCATGCCAGCCAGCTAAACCTGCATAAATTTGACCAAGCTCTGCAAGCTATCTGTTGATTTAAATATTCCAGGGATGCCCAGGTTTATAAAATGACCTTGATACGTAATGCCCTGGGATGCGTAATTTCGTAGGCAGCTACTCTAGTAATAAATAATGACCGATAATAATAAAAGATCATCTCCTGATAGGCGATAAAATCACAAGGACATGGCATGCACTGAATTTTAATTTTCGGAGAATGATTTTTTCCTTGGTCACAAAAATGATAACACTAGTAAAAAAACATGACTGGGTGAGATCAACTCACAAGCGAACCGCCATGTTGGATTAGTCCAAGCCACTGACTAATCCAACATGGCAGTTCGCTTGTGAGTTGATCTCACCCATCATGTTTTTTTTACTAGTGTTATCATTTTTGTGACCAAGGCAAAAATCATTTTCCGAAAATTAAAATTCAGTGCATGCCATATGTCCTTGTGGTTTTATCGCCTATCAGGAGACGATCTTTTATTATTATTCCAACTTACCACAAAATAATTGAAGTTTTAAATAATGACCGGTTTCTAAATAGTCAGGAAGTGTTGTCGGGTCAGAAATGGGTGTCATCAAGTTTGTAGCTCCATATTGTGGTTTACTCGGCCGTAACTCACACCCAGAAACCAAGTTGATTTCGGTTGGACCAGAAGAGCCATTTTTGCTCTGACATAAACACTGTAAATCACTAAAAATTGAAGGGTTCTCATTCCATTCAAGTCTTTTAGTATAATTAACTACTGAAGGTGTGTTGTAGTATTATTGTTTTGCATTCATAGTTTGTCTTAACATTTCTCCTTGATAGCACATTTTTAAAAGTAAACCTTCCATTCAGAGAGCAGCAGCTGTTGACGTTTAGTGAACGCTCCATTTTGACACGAGTTGACGACCATCTGTATCGTTAGACTGCCGAAGAGTTTCATTTTATTGTTGGACTTTTGTTGCAGAGTCGTAAAATCTTCTGTTTTGGCCACTTGCGTTGAAAGATGCCTTTCGGTATCACAAAAGGAAAGCCAATGGTCAAGCTTGGGCAATATAACTAACAGGGTCCTCAAATGGACAACACGTGGGCCTAAATGCTGATGTCATTTGAACCATATTTGGCGGCAGGGATGGTTTCTAATGATGGAGGAGATGCATCACAAGCCAGACCGATTACCCTTTCCGTCCATTTCAGCAAGTCTCAAAAGGATAACGCAATATAAGGACAGACATGATCTTTTGAATATGCCGATTATTGTGTTTACCCAATAATTACCCCCGGGAAGGCCCCTACCACAGATGGCACTAAGTGTTTTAAAAAATTTAATATAGAATTATTTTTATTAAATATGAAACAAATACGTGTGAAAATTGCATCTCCAAGTTGCAGAAATACGAATACGTTTTAAATCAAGCCGATTTCTTAAATGCTTGATTATGGGGCTCTGCCTGGTCCCCACTGGGGAAGTTTACAGCGCTCCCCAAGCCCTTCCTGGGGCTTCTGTAACCCCACCCTTCCTCAGCCCGAGCGAGCGAGTTTGCCCCGGAGGTCCCACCCAGGCCGGATACATTCCCAGAAGGCCCGACCCCTCCCATCCGCCCCTGCGTGTACCATCATAATTATTATACGGAAACGGGTGGATTAATGCCAATGGATTGAGATTATAGCCCAAATATTTGCCCATCTGCCTTTAATTGACCTGATCCAGTCTCGACTATTTTAAAGAGTGGGTTGTGAATTGACTACGTGCATCAACAAAAATTAGCCTGAAAAAAAAACCCACAACAAAAACCCAGAAGGAGATTTTTTAAAAACCTATTTTACCTATATTTTTTACTTATCTATATCAAAAAAATTTTCCGTCCTGTTGCTAGATCCTAAAAAACAATCAACAGTTAACCTATATGAAAGGTAATATTAACTTTAGCAATAAATTGCTAATTATTTTCAAGCTGTTGACTAACTGCTTTTAAGGAAAGTTTTTGTTTGTTAAACATTGGTGCGTTACAGAGGTGATGGCATTATTGTGTTACTACCTTATCCACCCAAAAGCAAAACTGGTATAAGAGAAGCCATCCCTTTAAAAGTAGTGATATCATTTAACCAGGGAAAGGCCGCCAAGCTTGATCCTATTAACCACGTTAATCGCACAGACTAATAGTTCGAAATTTAAATGAAAACTTGAAGATTGCTACTCGCAATAAAAAAAAAAAAAAAACACAATAAAACCCGAAAAAACCCACGTCGGTTAGGCTTTTTCAGAAAATGCAGGGATTTTTCAAACCCCCTTTTGACGATGTTGTGCCTGGGTATGCACTGAAACGCTTTTGTACTTTTAGGCTATTTGCTTATCATCATTTCCCAAAGCTGTAGTTTTAACGCGTACCCAGCAGAAGCCATGGCGTGTCATTATGTCCCTACTAGATGGTAACACATAAGGACAGCATATGCTTCATAAATGGTGTGTCAAGTGGGCCCCCCCCATACTTCTCCCTCATCCCCTCCCCCTCCTCCTTAGTGAGCAACATCACGATGTGTGGGAGGACGGACGTGTCGTAAATGAATTCACGTTGTCAGCCAGTTTTCCACTTCTCGTGGTCGTGGAGTTTAGCTTTTCAATCTCAGTTTGCCTTACACGTCTCCCCCTCGTGGTTTCCAATTTGAAATGAGATGGCGCTCATGTTCCTTTGTCAGGCGCGAGCTATCGCCCGTATGTATCGTTTATTTTGAATGGCCGAAGCAGATGACGTAGGAAGACAAAAGCCAATCAGAGGTTGCTTACCGTATTAATAATTATTTGGGCATACATTATGGCTGAAGTCTCATGGCTGCAATCCGATGGTGGAGCTGGAATGACCTACAATACGTTGCAGCAACTTAAACCTAAAATAACCATTCAGGAGTTCTATTCCAACGGGCGTCTATACACAAACAGAAAGGCTGGTCTATATCAAAAGAGCAATAGGAACTACAGAATTGCCTTTATTTATTCGAATTAGAAATACAAACCATCTAAGGGCATTTCTCTTCATTTGTTGGTTCAGGCCTTCCCCGTTCGTCCAACCCCCACTTCAATGGCTCGTAAACATCACCCCTCGTGGTAACTACTGCAACGTCAGCGTAAACATGGCAACAAAGGCCGCGCCTCTTTATGGCTTCTGCAATTACTTTTGCCCTTGCGATGAAGACCGGGGGGGGCCGGCCGCGAGTAATCCCTCGGTCACCATTTCATCCTTTCCTGCTTTTCGACATTTTTCTTCTCGACACAGATTCGTCAATTAATTCAATCCACATTTTTGTACTCGGTTTGTTTTGGAGGATGTTATGAGGTGTAAAAACAACTTTAACTAGCAATTTGCTGGCAATTCTGAGCTGCAGCTTTAAGTTACTATCGAGATGTGAAGAATGGTCTCACAATGCACGGGATCGTGAACATTGTATATTCTATGTCAAATTCGTGTAATTAATTGTAATTTGTAACTTTGTCATACACATACATGTGACCGGATATGGAAGGATTAAAAGTTAAACGGAACGTAAAGCCAGTGGGTTCGAAATTGGTAACTAAATACGGATGCAAACCTATTTACGTTGCCTTTAGGATTCCCGCTCAGGCAGTCTGACATATAAGTCCAAAAGGCAACGTAAATAGGTTTGCATCCGTATTTAGTTAAAGGATTAAAAGTCACTGACATGTACCCAACCAAAAGTAAAAGAAAGAAAAAAACAAAGCAATAAAACAGAAAAAAATAAATAAAATCAGTAATATTTTAGCGGTAATCAAAAGTACACTCAGATCCAGTGTGGTCAGACTGTAGAAGTAAAAGTACATTGTAGTCAGATAAAAACAAGTCTGACTGAATGAATAAACCACAACCGTTATTAAACCGATCTTTGCTTTGTATACCTCCCTTAAGGTTTCCGGTGTAAGCTCGTTTTCTGTCCGGAACAACACGGAAACCAGACAGACAGACAGCGCAAAATGGCGAATCGTCTAGTAAAAACGGGACCTGGTTCGCTTGGCTGACTTGGTGAAATGTTGCTAAGAACTTGATGTGTAATGCAAGAAGAATCTTATCACATAATATTCTTTCTATAGTCTGCATTTAGTTCAAGCAATAAATGTGAAAAAAGTCCATGCCCATTTTCAAATCCATGTCAACAGAAACAACTTCGAACGCCCTTTATAGTTTGCATGCTTTCGTTCTTGGACCACTTCGCTTGCCTGCTTGGACCCCCCCCCCCCCCCCCTCTTTTGTCAGATGCACCAAAATGCGCAACTGACCGACTTCGGCCAATTAGGTCTCCTTTTCCTCGGTACCTTTGAAGTTCCCGCTGGCACAATAAAACCCATAAAGGATGTGTAATCGTAGCGACTATGACCTCCCCTATGGGTTTGTATGGGGCGCGGAAGTAGACGTACGAATACCTTCATATCTTAGTATTTACACTCCATCAATTGTCCAGCTAACTAGACGTAATGCTTACCCGAACCTTTACAAATTGTTTAACGATATTCCCGAGCTGCTTCTGATCGATCAATCAATCAATGAGGAAGAGAAATGAGCGGAAGTTCTTCCGCCTAGGTGTGTAGGGAATGCAATTTATCGATCATATGTAACAGTTATTGGCGAGAAAGTCACGGTTACCGAGTATTATACCAGGCTATAATGATTGGTCCTACCTCTCCCCTGTACCTACCAGTTTTCTCCTGAGCGATTCGTACGTCTGGTCGCTGGTGACATCTAGTGGCCGACTTTCCAAGCTCGAGTCTTTAACAGTAGGTTTTCTTCGGCTCATGGATCGCAATATACAACAATAACTTTGCTCGACTTAGTCAATTGTCGACTCCATCTCTTTTGCTTCGGCTCTCAATTTTGGGTCGCTTGTTGTTATTTTTCTAGGGAGCACTAACACAGACTGGGTTATTTGCCCCGCGACGATGAGAAAGGTAATTTAGCTGGAGAAATCCAAGTGGAAAACTCAGGACCAGTTACACGCCACAATGGACAACAATGACTTGCTCGACACAATCAATTGTTTCCCTCTCTTCTTTGCTTTGCTTTCACCTTTCAGCTACGAAACTTTGGCTTATAGTGCAAGAAGATAAACACGCACAAAAAACTAAGAAAGACAGTCGGCCCCTAACTGGCTCTCGAACCCAAGACTATACTTTAAATAGACCTAGCAATTTTCTGCTGTGTTTAACCCTTCCTTACTGTAGAGAAGACGTTTTATTTTATCTCCCAGTTGAAGAGCCTAACCTTGCTTCAACTACAAAGTCGCTGTTCTTTTCTTGCTTGGACTGCTTGAGTACCAAATCCCTCGTGTTCGGCCTTGTATCCAGGAGTTGTTAATGGAACAAGAGCAGTTTGTCACATGTCTGGTAGTTGGAGTACTTGGCGAGACTAATCTTGACAGGCAATTTGACATTGATCTTGGATTTGGATTGGCCCGATGTTGCAGAGAAGAAAAGGACAGTTGAATGAAAGTCAATTCTTTGTCAAGATTGGTTGATGGAGCGAGCTTTCGACCAATAGCTAAGTCTGAGTTTGCTGCTCTCTTACCGCTTTGGTCCGAGGGTCAATGCGTCTGGAAGAAATCTTGCTGCACGATCTAACCTACTTTGTGTCAATCTTTCCTGAGTGTTATGTGTGATAGGAGATGTCAGAGTCTGTGCGTTCTGCTGTCGTTGCTATGATGCGCCATTCAAGAAGGATACCGAGATAATTAACAAAGCTTGGTGAAGGATGGGAGGTAGGAAGGTAGAAGATGAAGCGAATACGTAACGTTTACATATTTAATATTGTATGGGGGGGGGGTCCATTTACTTCAGTTAAAGGGGCCCCCGGGCCTGATTCCCCCCCCCCCTACTTCTGCACTGAATAAGATTTCTGCCTCCTCACAGATTCTTGCATGCTGCTGGCTGAATGTTCTGTGCCAACCGAAGATTCAAACTGCAAATTTTGACACGTGCGTTTTTCTGTCTCTTGTATTGTCTGGTCTGGTGCACCAACAGAAGGCAACTTTGGTCATCTTACACATCGTCAAATACAAGCTTCCAAAACTTTATTTCTGCTGCGAAACAGGGCATTTGGTTGGTGTGTCGCGGCCTTTAATGGGTCTGTGCTGTGTGGTTGGTTCTCGAAGGTTGTTGCGTACTTTATTTTACCTGCGGTTTGGTTATTACGTCACTTATTTGAATATTAAGATACTAACAAGCGAGGATTAGTTGTTTACATTTTTAATTTCTGTTTGCGTAAAAAGGACGGAACGGCAAATCGGTTCCATTAGATATAAAGATGCAAACCTATTTCTGTTGTCTTTTGGATTTAAATGTCAGACTGCCTGAGCAAGCGAATGCTAGATAGTACTAGATAGCGCTAGATGTTGCCAGACTCTGCAGACTTTCAGACGGTGATATTGCCACTTTAACGCCTCATTTCTACCACCCGCAGACATCCTCCCTTTCATTCCGCAGAGTTTTTCGTTCGTGAAAAGCTTGTAGCTTGAATAGCTTAGAGGGCTGAAAACATCCTGCTTTCGGGAGTATATGCTTGTTGCAGCCTTGAAACTAGCCTGTAAACTATTCGGCCCGACCTACAACGATTTTAGAGTTACACAATATGGGAGCCATGTAGTGACGTTGCCGAGGACGTTTCTAAGCAATGCAGGCCTGCCATCAGTAGGCTACAGCCAGCCGAAAGAACATAGCGTTTGTTCCCTGGCAACATCTGTTGGCAACAGTGGCGGTTTTTCAAAATTTAAATTTAAATTTTAGGTACATTTGCGTTAGAACTTTTTATTGGATGAAACATAATTTTTAAATAATTTTTTTAAGTTACCACTCAGCCACAGTTAAGCTATTTCTCTGTGTTTGGAATAAATAGCGACACGTTCGTATATTCAGAAAATGTTTCAAGGGAAAGAGCAGCAGTTTCTTTTTGCGTATAACTATCGTTAGTATCTATCCTTCAGCTCCTGTCTCTCCCACCCCCTGCTCCTGCCGTCCTCATACGTAGATAGGGGGAAAGATTTAGGTGTACTTATTGTTTGTAGGTAGCGAAGTGTGTTGATGATTATGACCTTATGGCCCAGCTGTCTCACTTGCAGCATTAACCCCGAATTTGCTTCTGCCCCTCATACTTTTATGTTTTGTCATTTGGCCCCGGAATTGCCCTTTGCTATTTGCCGTGAAAACGGTCACGTGAATAGGCCCGTGCCGTGCTCTTGCGTGCTTCCGGTATACTTCCGGTACCCATGAGTGTTTGCGTGCATACTTCGGACAATAAATATGGAAGCTTTAAAAAAATTTTTGCAGAGGGCAGGGGGAGAAGGTAGAAGTGTTGAATGTGGCGCCTGCTAGTTTGAACACCTGTTTTCCCTACTTGAGTATTGGTTTTCGAGGCAAATTTTACAGCAGGACACCATCTGGAGTGTTAAAATGATAGGTTTGGTGAATTATTAAACCACTCTGTTGAAGTGTTATTGTTACAACGAGTTATCAATGGAGCTGTAGTAAGTTTGCAGAAATAAAAGTTTAGCATGTTGTTTTTGTAACATATTTGTTCTGTGGAATTTACGGAACTTTCGCTGTGCCGTTTTTTTAAAGCTGTTCCCTTTAACCACTTCGTTAAACAAACCCATATGTGTTGGGCGTGAACGGAAGAAACTACGTCCAAACTAAGGCAACTTGCTTTATGAGGGTTTCTTGGGGATCTCGGTAAAGTGACGAATAGACAGCCCAAAACCTTGGACTGTGTGGCAAGAGGACGCACGTTCGACTATTGCAACTGACCCATGTACATACATAGAAAACGTCAAAATACGCCCTGTCTGGGTATATGGCTAGGAGTCTATAGGTTGTCTAATGATTGAATACAGCAAGTAAGGCTTCACATGCTTTGAACACTAGGCCAACATTGAAGTATCTGAATCCTCACAGGAAAACTTATTTACGTTCCTTTCCTATTTCTACTTCGGTACAGTTAAACCGTCTTAAACTTCAACGGAGTTCGCTTTTTCTAACCATGATGCTTTGGCAATCATATTGTTTTTCTACGGACCATCTGTTTCTTAACAATGTAGACGAGGACTGAATTCAGCTCGCTTCGCTCGCTCATTCACCACAAATCCTACTGTTGGTAGTTGGTTGGTAGGTAGCTTTTAACCCTTTTTGCATTTATTCGAAGCATAGCCTGTATAGAGTTGGACTACTAAAAGACCCAGCAGAGAAGACACTTGATGGACAGCAGCTGACAAGCCAATTTTTTGTGGGTCGTAAAGTGGACACTCCAACACGAAAACTAGGGGAAAAGGAAATTACTGAATTAACATCCTTTAACGAAAACTTACGTTATGCTTTCGGGTATTGTTGTGTGGTTGCTGAAATTATCGTTTTATATAATTTCGTTTTTCAACAATGAGAGCTTACAATGAACAACAGCCTAAATTCCTCAAAATGTAATATGCATCATGTGCGAGAGGAAGGAGCAGCGGTTAAAGTTTTTTCGAAAAAATTTCCCATCTATGTAGGCATTTCAGTAGTAACTGTGCTGCCTATGATGAAACATCAAAGAACTAAAAACAGAGGAAGCAGAATTGTTAGGGAATGATGATTGGAAACCTAACGGAACCTATCTGAAACTGAAAATTTGAGGGTAAAAAAATCCTCAAACCTCAACATTCCTTACCCTCCGTATTGCCACACGAGACCCTCTTGTTGTTTTTGTTGGTCTATTGGTGATTCAATGCGTTCCAACTGCCTTTTATAAAGGTCCAGGTGTTCTCGTAATGACGGGTTAATGTGGGTTTAAAATTGAGAGGGGACGAGGGCTAAGGTTGCGGGGAGGGAATCTAACTGAAGACGCCAATATAATTTGTAATGCGTGGGAGGAAGAAAAGGGGTAAAGTGGATCAAGGGAGGGAGGGGGGGGGATGCATCAGGGACAGACTCCGGGCTGCGTTTGTGTTGTTTTGTAACTGTTGCACTGCTTTTGGTGAAAAGAACTGCACCTGGTGGAGTGAGTGTTGGTTTTTGGAGATGGTGTTTTGGCTCACTTGGTCGATTTTAAAATAGTATTTTGCACGGAGAGAGAGAAGGACGAGCGAGGGAGGATGTGAAAGGATTAGAGTGGAGGCGTGCTAAAAAGTAAAAAGTATTCGCAATAACGAGGTGGCCACTTGCAAACTGGTGATTTCCTATGGACGATATATAAAGTGGCAGCTGAACTGCCTAAAATATTAATAACACAACATAACAGCAAATTGCTTCGATTTATTAAAGGCGGGTTGCCACCAAATGAAAGTCAACCGCTGTCTACTTCTCTCTATCACTTGCTAGCAGCAAACAAAGGAAAACACAAAGCAGTAACGCAACAAACGAGCCAGCCACGTGCCTTCTCATTATTATTGAGTAAAAATTTAGTACGGCGTCGTGCACCTGGAAGGGAGCTGTAAAGATTAACTATATTACTGCCACTAGATGGCGCCACAGTGGAACATAACCGTGGCGCCATCTCGTGGCATTTTAAAATATCGTTAACCGTTACAACTCGCTTCGAGGTGCACGAGGAGGCACGTAGCTTTGTTGTTTGTTGTGTTTGTGCTTTCCTTTGTTGTTGCGAGCAAACACGAGAGACCCCGATGGCGTTAGATGCTGCAGACTTTCATTTGTGGCAAACCCGCCTCTAATTCTAATGTGTAATTGAAACCGAACACAAATCCCATGATATTACGATAAATAATCGGTAAACAACGAGCTGTCTGCTACAATCGTAACAGCCATTTACCGTAATGAGTATGTATGCTCGCTGTGCTGCAGCATCTGGATGGGATGAAATGGAGCTGATGCGAATACATTGTAAAATGAAAGAGGACAAAATTACAAACCAGCCAATTTCTATAATTTAGTTGATGCTAATATAATTATATAAGATTGCGCAAAGGATTGACAGATTGGCCTATGACTGTTGCTATAAAAAAAACACGCAAAGCTTGCTTCGGTATAAACTAAATGTATTATAGCATCACTGATCGGCCGAACAGTTGTGATCTTTAGAACTTAACAATATGCCTTGTTGGCCGAGAGAGCGAAGCGAGCCCTTAATAATATTTGACTCGCTGGTTATTGCTAAAAGAATGCTGTGTGCAGAACTGTGGGGATGCCAACACACAGAATAGGAAGGTGTTAAAGTTAATTTGTGTGGGGCGTACTTTACGCTGGAGCACTTGCTTGGGAACAGAGGGCGATTTGATATAGCACGACGAAATTTATAGTCGCAACTTGCAAAACCTTATAAAGTTTAAATAGTTTTTACTAATTTTTACTGACGATTTTCGTCACGCAATGGTTCCTTAACAAAATAAAAATAACCACGTTTTTGTAGTAGTGCATCATGTCGGAATAATTATGTATTGCAACTGCAAGAATGTTCAAGAAAATGCAGACTAGAAAAAAGAATAAACGTTGAACTTGCCTTGTTTATGTGAGTCGCCGTACCAGTTTTTTTCTTCTTGTTTTCATGCTTGATGTATAATTGTAACTTTTTCTTGTTCGCTTGTGTTAACTGTTAAACAACACTTCATCACTGTCAAGGTAAGAAGAATAAGGAAAATTAATGGAGATCGTAGATTCTCTTGCAGTTGGCCATTGCCTTAATGTGTATAATTGAAAATACAGGGGGGAGGGGGGTCGTAGAGCGAGGCAGTGTACTGTCACGTATTTGTGCAAATAAGAATAAGAATAATTTATTTCACAAAATTACGACCAAGAAAAAATAATTTCTGTAAGCTTGAAGTACTAAGCAGAACTTTTGCCAGCAAGACACAACAAGGATGAAAACATTGCAGAGGCATTAAACAAACTAGTAGTTTGTAATTAAATCATCATATTTTATCCATGTACAATTGTATTGTCCTTAACACCAGTAAATAATAATATTTATTCGGTACCACACAAAATGCACGAAGGTCGTATCGAACTTTTATGTGCACATTTTTCCATGATAAAAACTATAAAAGTAAAACAGGAGTAAAAAAAAAAGGAGTTAGAAAAAATAAAAACGTATTATATTTTATAATAATAACAATATGTTACAACAGGTTCCAGTGCCGAAACGTTGAACTAAATGGTTATTTGAGCTATCCGACAAGAAGGGAGAGGGATTTTTGGTGGATTTCATTTCCCATAATTCTAATTTGAATCCATGAAACCCTTACCATACCAATCATATCTTATCACAGGCGATAACCCGGTGCGCCAATAGACGAATCGAGCACATGTTCTCAAAAACTAAGCATCTTTATAGACATGTATACATGGCGAATAGACGTTAGGGGCAGGTGAATGATTGACCAACAGCTGTGAGCACCAGCCTGTGACCGACCGAAAACGAGTCTTTGGAAATTAAAGCGATGGATTGTGAGCTCAAGTAGAAGTTACGAGCTCAATTTACAAGCGTCTTGGGAGGCCATAAACAAGTTATTGTCATGCTTTGTTTCAAGGCAAATTGGGATGGGGAGGTTGATTCACTGAACCCATATTTATGTTTCATGTTGTTTATATAGAATTTTAAGTTCAAGTCACCATCAGGTGTATGATCCAGGGGTCCGACCAACAGCGAAATTGTGTACGAGATTTTCAAATCCAAAAAATTCGCAAATTTTTAACCTGGATTTGCAGATTTTTTGTGAATTGCAGATTTGAGGGATATGCACATTTGGATGGGTGGGTTGCACGGATTTTCTCAGATTAAGTAGGCTTACATAGATTTCATGGATATTCACAGATTTCATGGAGTACAGAGAGTTCACGGATTTGTACTGCATTTACGAATATGCAGAGATTTATAGATTTTCGAATCCGAACTTATTTTTCGAACCCGAAAACCGAAATCGTGAGTGTACGAGGTGTATTTCACCTATTGTTGTCGGTCCCAGAACCAAAGATTTAGGATAGATTTGCAGATTTATGCTAAGATTTCCTGATTTCCATTAAAATTTTCAGATTTCGACTAGATTTCTATGGATTTGCAGAGAAAGACAGATTGGTAGCGATTTAGTGGAATTTGCAGAGATATTGCAGATTTGCAGAAACAAACGGATTTGTAGGATTTAAGGATTTCCGTTAAACGCTACTCAGTGTAAATGAGTTATTATTTTCTTAACTACATCCTAATTACTAGCGCAAAGCCGAAATCGCTGGGGGTACGAGATTTTCCCTCCATTTTATGTACTTCTAGCTGTTCCTCTGAAAATTTGAACTTTCCAATAGCGTTCTTGTCATCCTGTATCTTTACGTCTATGTGCTATGATTACAATTCTTCCGACTTGAGAACAACGGGTGTTACTTTTGCTTTAAAGCACTGAAATTGGTTAAGATCTTGTCCGTTATATTTATTTTCTGTTGGTCGAAAATTGTCAAACCGCACTGCTTGTTTGTATTCTTAGAAATTAGCCTTTATGTCGACTGAAGATACACCTAATATCTTCTATACCTAAATTAGATTGGAATCTGATTTTGGTTTAACCCCGCAAAGTACAAATGAGAAACCTTGGAATGGGCGCGATATAGACAGACCTTAACAACTTACATAGTGAAGATCTGATTTCATCCTGGCACCTTTATTTTGCCAGATCACTGCAATGATTCTGCGAAACTAGGGGTCGGACGAATATTCGAATATTCGTTCGTTAAGAGCATATTCGAATATGATATACTCCTTTCGAATATTCGCAAGATAAAAGTCTCGATAAAAGTTCAGTGTAATTTTACGTATTTTTTAATTTGGTTTTAAGTTTTCCTATGGGCTTCTTGAGTCCCAGCCAGTCCGCACTACCCTTCCTTCTATCCCCCTTCCCGACCAACCAATCCAAGTGACAAGCCATGCGTTTTAGATTAAAGTGGAGGGAAGGGAGGGGATGGGGATTGAGATTACGGAACCGCACGGCTAAAACATTTAAGAACTAAAGAATGAGAAACAGGGCCATGGTAACCAGTTGATAGATGACGTCAACAACAATACCATACATGACAGGTAAAGACACTTTGGTGGATTAAGTTCAAAAGTTCATTCCGTACTGCAGTTGGCAATTCATCTTTTTTTTTGAGGGGGGGGGGGGGTGTTGTGTTATGTACGCATTCCAAGTTTCCATGCCTAGTAGATTTAATTAAACTGGTGGTTTCGTTACGTATGCCTTGCATTGCTAATAGCAAGAGTTTATAGGGTTGGGGAGGAGAATTTGTGACTGAGACCCATACTGAAACGTCTTGGATGCAGTCGTATTAGTTCAGTCTTAGTTTATAGAGGGCGCCATGTGTTTTATGTGGGTATTTCCATTCAGTTTTCAGCCTAAATTAAAATTAAACTAAACTAAACGAAACTAGCTTGATTTTAATTATTATTTACCCTAGCTTAGCTGTAATTTAGTTTACTTTAGATTTGGGCTGAAAAATTAGTAAAAATTATCAGATAGAACACGTGGCGCCCTCTGAAAACTCGGACTCAACTATTGTGGACTGATCTAACGTGTTTCAATAGGGACTTTTTAGACTTACAAATTCTCCAAACCCTATAAATTCTTGCTAATAGACTAAATAAAACTTAGGCATTAAATGAAAAACGGATTTTTTGGGGGGAGGGAGGAAGGATAAGGCCGAAACAAGGAAAAAAAGTGGAACGAATATTCGAATATTCGAACATGCTTTTTCCCTATTCGTCCGACCCAAATGCGAAACATTCGTGTTCACTTCACCCCTGTGTCGATTGGCCTTGCGAACGATCCTCTTGTAGACTATTCTGTTTGCTCTCTACTACGCGTGCCATATCTTGCCTCAGGTGATTCAGTTTTGTTCATGGACACATGTCTTTTCCCAAGCAGCAAGTCGTCTTCTACCGGATTACAAGTCCATCGCACGGATTATCCACTTGTGACCTGAGGCTACAGTGAATCGGGATTAACAAGGCGTTGTCATCGGTCCACAGTCTGTTGCTGTCCAAACAATGTCCTAGGACGAGGTGGGTAGATAGTGCCTGGATTCTCAGCTGAGTGACGAGGCCAGACTTTCAACTGCAGAAACAGCTGAGGAGAGGTGGTAAAATCTCACAGGTGCAGGCTTATGTACAACGAGAAAAATTCTTAATACGTATATTTATACAATACTGGAACATGCTCCGAAAGTTGTTTACATTATGGGAAACTGTGGTTGTGGACTGATGTACAATGTCTTAAAATACAAATACGTTCTATTTATATTAACTTGGCGTATTGAGTTTCGTGAAACATAATGTTGGGTGCATGTTGCGAATGTTGTTCCGTAGTTATGAAAAGTCGGTCGTTGTAAAAAAATATTTAGATTTTAGGATTATTAATTTTAACCGAATGTAAAAGTGTGGGCTATCAATTAATTCACTGTGAATTGTGTGGATTGTCTGATTGACCGTAAGCCTAACTGCTACAGTTTTAGAATGTCTTAGTGATGATATCACAACTGTGCATTACTACCGCAATGTAGAAACATAACCTGTGGTGTTGAACTTTTTTTTGGGTAGGATCTGTAAGCAATATACCTAATTTCGTTTAAAATTACGGATAGACTGACAAATAGGATCTCTGCATAATGCGTTACGAGGCATACGCTTTGAACTGTTTGCATGAAAGTCCAGAAGTCATGTGATTTACGATGTCGGGGGGGGGGGGCAGATGGGTCACTTTGAAAGCTCCCTTTTACTTGATATGACATAATCTCCACGGGGTCGGAATCAACGGTGGCTTTTCCCATCATACATCGTAAGAGTTGGTTGTCATATTGTTGGTTGGCCTGTTGTGTTCATTTAAGCTGTTTTTCCCAAATTTTGGCTTTCCCATCTGTCCCCACCTTGACGTCACTTTGACACGCTTTTCAAATCAACAATGGCTGCCAAATAGAGGCATCTCTTTCCCTCACTTGCACTTCTTTCTTCCGTTCGTCACCAAGACGTCAAAAGCCACACCATGCACTATACATTTCGTCATTCGTTTGCCGTCCATTTAAGCAGTCCTGGATTACGGTAGTGGGACGTATATTCGCTTGCGTGGCGAAGAGGGGAGAAAGGAACAGTCTTCCCCCTTCCCGTTTGTTCCCTATTTCTCTTCTTTGGTTTAGCTGTTTTCTGCTCCGTTGATTTCGTGTTTGTTCGTTTTGATGGCCTTTTCGTCCATCTTTTGTCGATGGCGTAAATTGGAGTCATCGGAAAGAAGGCGCGAAATGAAACGGAAAATAACATTCTTTGTCGTGCTTGTTATTGATGCCTAGTTTCTTTTCAGTGAACGGGCATAGTGCAGCAAATGCCGACTTTCCAAGGGTGAGATGGGTGCTGAGTGTTGTTGCGCTTGCCCAAATACACAGAGAATTTTCAGAAAAGTTGCCGACGGGATTTTCCTAAGTCGTTGTTAAAGGGTAATAACATCCATTTTGACATGCATGTTTGACTTTTGGACCACTTACACAATAACTAAACACAAGAATTGCGGTAAGAATACGTTGCTTATACGTCCAATATAACAATTTAATTACTGCATCACCAAAACACGACACGGAGATCGCCATTATTTTGCTGGAACGCTCAGAAATTAATGCCGACAGATGTCCCGTTTCGATTTCGACTCGCAGCCGATTGAGAAAGCTGTATTGACTGTGATGAGCTCAAGCGTCTGACGGCCTTAGCTGGCCGGCAGTGTATTGGTCAGCTAAGGCCGTCAGACGCTTGAGCTCCTCACAGCCAATACAGCTATCTCAATCGGCTGCGAGTCAAAATCGAAGAGATCCGTCTGTCGGCATTAATTTTTGCGCGTTCCAGCAAAACAATGGCAACCTCCGTGTCGTGTTTTGGTGATGCAGTAATTAAATTGTTATATTGGACGTACGTAACGTATTCTTACCGCAATTCTTGTGTTTAGTTATTGTGTAAGTGATCCAAAAGTCAAACATGCATGTCAAAATGGATGTAATTGCCCTTTAAAGGGGAACAGGTAGTTTGGCTGCTGTCGTAAGAGAGAAAGGCAATTAGAGGAGTTATATGTTGCTTAGTTGGATGAACTTTTTGTGCTTATTAATATCTAGAAAGTGGCAGATGCCGGTTTGCGGATCTGGTCGAACCCCTTGAACGGCGATCTTGGTAAAGTCCCCGCCAGGATTGCCGGCCAGGGTAACGTGAGGGGCAGTTAGGGGAACTTATTCTGGCCAATTGTGGATAATCTTTCGGCCCATACGATGTTCGGAGGTTTCCCGGTTCAAATTCTCTGAGTTTGCCCCTCTCTTTACCAGATATTTCTTCGCTCAAAAAAAAGGCTGGTGATGTTCAAAATTGGGCCGATTCAGCCACACAAGCATTAAATTGCTTCGGTTGACTTAAGGCTCAAAAAATTAATTTAAAAAAAAGTAAACATTATTTCTGCTACGAAGCTCATCATCTAAAATTGAATTAATGACATAAAACTTCAGTTACATACATCATCAAGAAAAGATGATTTTTTTTCTAGAACAAAATCTCATTTTTCAATAAATTGTAAACCAATACAAATCCTTTAAAAACCGATAAGGTGATTTACATTTGTTAATTACTCTTTTTAATTCTCTTAAATGCAAAAAGAATAATTAACACCCATTGCAGACAGTAGTTTAGCAAAATAAAGAGAAAGAACTTGAGATTCACTATTTTAGTACCATTTTTTGCCAAAAGATGTCCATGTTAGCAAAGTGTGTTAACCTGACTTCAGTTTAAGTAACTCGTGCATTTTTTTAGGTGTTATATGTTTATCTTTTTATAAAAAAAAAAAAATGTTTGCTCTTTTTGATTAAAATTAAAACTATACGCGTAAATGTGATATCAGTTAACCCACTCTGTTAACAACCCCATCTACTGGCAAGAAATCGTACTAAAACCGGTAAATCTCTCTCTCTCTTTTTTTTAGTTAATTGTTCTTTTTACATTTAAGAGTTAAAAAAAGGCCTAATAAACAAGTACAACCCACATTATTTGTCCTTTAACTATAATAACCCCATTGGACGATCGACTTTTTTTTACTCTTTTCTTGATTACAAATCATTTCAAGCTTGCAAATTAAAACGAATCTTTTGTGTGCTTACAAGCCAATTAAACTATAATTTCTGAGAAATAGTAAGTTTGAAAACGGCAAAAAGGAAAAAAATTAAGTCAATCACGTACTTTTGATTCAAGTCGACTTGAAATCAAAGCGTCAGCGCCATGGAGCTTTACGTAAGTCCGTGTATCCACTTTAAACCATTTTCAAGTTCGCTTTGTCCCAAACCACATTCTGACGTCGACGTAAGATGTCAAAGCGCTTTGAGACCAGCGTGTAAGCACTTACGGCAATCACTTAGACCTCTCATGAACACTGAATGGTTGAAATTAACGCGCGCAATGTTACGAAAATCGAGAGCCCACCCATCACTTCCTTAACGAAGTCTAAAATCCAGCTACGGGAGTAGACAAAAAAGTGCGGTGGCTTAATCGACTTGTTATCATGAAGTACTTGTTTACGGGTTGTCGTTGTGACTTTACTCCCGTACTTTTCTCATAAAACGCTTTCAGCTTAGGCGCGTTTGTGTAACGACTAGCGTTTGCATTCTCACAGCTTGAATTTAATCGCAATGGCAAATACGTCGTTGCAATGTTAACAACGCTTCCTGTATTAGCCAAATCCGACATCGTTTGAGTAAATGCTTGCAGTCTTATAATTCGCGACAATAAGAAAAAGAATTCCTCATGACGAAATAATTTTCCAGTCGCTTAATTCTTAACTCGCATTATTGACTCTTTTCGTTGCGAGCCGGCAGAGCTAAAACCATCACCATGTTGGAATTTCAGATGATTTCTAGCTTCTAGCTGCGAGAAGGCAAAGGCGAGTCGTTGCATAAACTGGCCCTTAAAGTGGTGCGCACTCAAGACGACTTTTAAGAAACTTTTTAGAAATGTCCGTGGACCCCAGTGTATGAAACGTAAGTGAACTCCGTGTTTCTCCTTCTAAGATGTGGGTCTATCCAGCTAAACACTCATTCAGATGTTTGTCTACCAGATCTTTAGCCGATTCTTATGCCAAACACAATCGTGGCACCGAACTGGGAGCAGAGACACTATTCTGTTCAAGTCAGCAGTGAAAGTAAGCGGATTTGTTCATTGTTGTTCACCAAGGGTTGATAGTGTGAATGGGTTGTGACAACCCTTCTTGCCTTTCTTCCCCCCCCCCCTTTCTTTGCACTCTGTCCTATTTCGATGAAAGAGTTTTGGAAGGCGTTAAGGCGTGAATCGTTGGAACAGACTTCATTGAAACTCTATAGTAAATTCTTATAAAGAAATTTGATGAGCCTGAGCAGACTAGGTGGTACAACATGGGAAGTCTGAAGGTGTGGGGATGCGGGAACACTTTTGCTTTTCATTGAGATTGTAGCTACTGTGAACTAGGTCAATTTAGCTTTTAGGCAAACATGTCAAGATAATCCTCAACTTCTTGGGGTTTGAACATCTCTGTCACCAAATTGCGGTAAACTGCACTACATATGTGTTCATATTTCACCTTTTTTTAAACGGATGATAATACATGTGAACTTGAAAAAGACGTGAAATCAACTCCTTGGATTGACGTTTTATTTTGTGTTAGTGAAATGTATTAATTGATGTAAATAAATATTAGCTAACGGTTTGAAAAATGAATGAGGCCAGCTCTAGTCGAAATGAATGAGGCCAGCTTTAGTCCAACTGAAAACTTGTAAATTAAACCATGGATCAATAACAATACTGGCCGGATCTTCGATTTAAAAAATGGCCAATATTGATAAATAGCCACTAGGGATAATACGGCCCCTTAAAACACCGCTGATTCAGTTGATTTGTCCTGCTGCCACTTTCTGTCAGCTGAGGGCGATAATTACAGCCCAAAAATATACTAACACCTTCTGGATAAACGAACGCGTTGTGAAATAGCTTAACGTGGCTGCGTGGAAATCAACATAATAATACTGGATGACGGGCGAAATAAAAAGAAGGGACGACAATTAGAAAAGGAAAAGTCTACGCAGAGTGGCCGGCAATAATAAAAATCAAACAGGGGCGATTGTGCAAAACCCAAGTAAAGGATTATGGATTCCCATTGGAACAAACAGAAGTCATTTACTAGTCATCCTGACGGGGGACCTCAGTTGGCCCTGCGATCCAAACAAATGATAAAGCAGGAGGCTGGCTATTCGAT
The DNA here is from genome assembly GCA_023313725.1 of Lithobius niger. NCBI lineage: Eukaryota > Metazoa > Arthropoda > Chilopoda > Lithobiomorpha > Lithobiidae > Lithobius > Lithobius niger. Next base: position 47,870 of record JAHWFP010267339.1, on the reverse strand, counting down.
GTTTAGCTAAACCACGTCTGAACTTATTGAACATGCAAAATCACAAATCTACTTTTTGTCTGTCGAACAGAAGCGATGCTTTGCACTCCGCCTCCTTTATTATCTGGCACGTGCACATTTGCTCTTCCCCATGTTGATTCAGAGTGTTAATTGGGCTCGTGCGTGTCGGATTAACCGTTGATCCTCGACCAAAATTTGTTCGAGACGCCATTTCGAGCGATTAGGGTGTTAACGCTGCACGCATGCGTTGAAATGCTTTTCCGACTCCCCTCCCTCAACTGTACTGATCCGGCCGAAGACGTGTCCCGGAAATGATAATTAACGTTAAACGTATGTTCCGTTTGTTAGAAATGATGGTTGGTTTGTTTTTTAAATACTTTTGTTAGGTGGTTAAAACGAAACGTGGAAATCAGTGCAGCTAAAAATTCGGTAAGCAATTCTCCCTTCCACTCGAGACGTATTTTCCTTGGAGGTCTTTTTTTGTATAGTATTTTTTTTTTATAGTACCATTTGTGTGTAAGTCGACGATGCAGTTCGACTCGATCTCCCATTTTCTTGAATGGGAGGCCAAACCCCCATAACCACTCGGCTGTACTGTTCTCGGGTTTTGCATTCGAGTGAAGTAACAATGTTCGAACCAACAACTTGAGATCAGACTTAGTAAATTACTTTTTAAATGTAATTAATTAAAATTACAGTTTACAACGACCTAATGTAATTATAATTACAAGTACAACTTAACAAAAAAAAAAATATATATATAAAGTCCCGTATCACAAAAATACAAGGGCCGTACACAAATGACGTCACTCAAGTGGGGGTGTGGGATTCCTGGAGTGTGGGAAGGGAGAGAGAGGGTCACCAAATTTGTGATATGACACGAGCTTCTGCTTTTACCAAGCAAAGAAAAAACTTCCAAATGGGGTAGGAAAAAAGAAAAAACAAAAACAGTTGTCAGATATTTTCGGACAGAGTAGGATTAATTTTTAAACGTAGATAATTTTCCCGAAGTGCCTTTCCTTCATCGGTTACGGAGAGGGGAGAGGGAGTTATATTGGAATTGATACTCAAAAATATAATTTTGAATAAATACATTTATTTGGCCACAAATTACAATTACATATCGCTTGCTGATTTTTTCCCAATTGCAATAACTGCAGAATGTAATTAAGTTGTCTAAATTACAATTCCTTTTTTTCAATCACCAAGCCTACTTGAGAACACACCCTTCCTTCCATCCACCAAATCTTTCAAGGCTCACCTTGATTTAGTGAATGGCCCCCAGGCGAGTGTGTGACCCTCGACGATTTACATACTCTCGTTGGTCCAATCATCGCAGTCGTGGGTTAAAAATCGATAACCGTGAGTTTTCACCAATAACTAATTTATGCCACGGTTAGGACGTCAAGATAAAACTCGCATTTAATTAAAACATGTTTGTGTTTGTGAAAATTGCTTCACGAAATACAATAATCAGTTTGTCGATATGAATGAAGTCATTCCATTTTAGTTTGTGGAGGGGGAGTGGGTATCAGACGGACGAATCCTTTGGCTCAAGTTTGTGGATGGAGGGGGGGGAGTGGGTGAGAGTTAGACAGACGTGCCGTTTGGTAAGTTTCACGCTGGTATGCTAGCTTGTGTTTTCGAAGCTGTTCGGAGTGAATAAACTTCGATGTGTGAGGCAAGCAGGGCTAGAATGACATTCTGGGACATTCTGGGAAGGTAAGTAATTCATTTTGTGCATTTGTAGTTTGAGAATTGTTTCAGAAATACGGTAATAGGGTATCGGTATGAATGAAGGTCATTCCATTTTAGTTTGTGGAGGGTGGAAGTTGACGGGAGGGGGGAAGTTAAGGGAGTGAATAAACTTAGAAATGGGACAGAAATGTGAGAGTTAGCAGGAATATAATTTTGTTCGAGACATTCGGGCAAGTTAAGTAATTCTTTTTGTACGTTTTTATTGCGTTACGTTTTTGGTTGCTGTATTTGGTTGTGGGTTTGTGCGTTTCCGGTCGCGTGATCCCGAAGTGTCAAAAGTATGGGTTATCGGCAACTTGATAACCCACACATTTTGCGATGACTCACACTTCCGGTCACGGTCCCTATTGAAATTTAGTATGGCATTGAGTTTGTGACGTCACAGCCGTGGTATAAAGCTTTGTTACCTTTCTTGAAGTGTGCGAAACCAACATGCAGACTTCAGTCTACGGTTTGTTCCCTTCGTTTAATTAATACTTTCAGTCATGAACTAATTCTGGTAATTTTTTTCTTAAGATCTTACATCCGAACCAGCACTCACTTGGTTTGAAGACGAAGACGCTGATCACTGAGTTGTTGCTGCTCGCTTTGCTCGGGGTCAGTCACGTCTGACGTGACTCGAGCAGGAATTAAATACACTTGTGAGAATAATTTGTAGTTCGTGCTCCCCGTTCCTTTAAAAAAAAATCTTTTTACTTACTCTATCCCGTTGGTTTGTGAAAGAAATTTAAGTTCATAAAGGTGCCGTTATTTCTACATGATACGCACTGCTAACATACTCCAATTTACCTTGACATTTGCAGCGATTTATGTTTATTTCTTACAAGAGATATTCTTCTTTCATATATAAAAAAGTGCTAATAATTGATAAATTATCCTTCAATGTGATGGCTTAGGACTATTGGTTTCTTGATTGAGATGTTAGAGGAGTCCCCCTTGTCATCCCCCCCCCCCATTCCCTTTGCTCCATTCAAGAAAACCAGTAACGATTAACTTTACAAATGACGAACGGAAGTCAAGCAAAAAATGCTTTCTGTCGCTCCAACATTAAACACACAAGAGGAAAAAATGGCGTTAGGATTTTTTTTTTATCTTCCGGCCGAACGATACTTGAGAAGAATCTCTACTGACAGCGTGTTGAACAGGTAATAAATCTGGATCGTTGTTGCTAGTTCTAAATCCGAGCGTCACATTGTTGGGTCACGGAGAATCAGCGTCCACCATTGTCATCATTGTCCATCAAGGATAATGGCGCTACCGTACCTACAAATATCAAGGAAAGAAGGAGGAGCCGTCCAGTTAAGATCCGAAAAGATTGCTATATTACTGACGAAGACGATTTTGAACACGTGCCTAACTATTAAGATTTATGATTTTGGGTCTCGTAATTCCCAAGCAAAAAGCTGGAATGATTCTAATGAGTATCTCCCTCGTTTTTTTTTTAGTCAATAGGAAAGGGGTATTTTTGGCGCATCAGCCAATCACAGCCTTCTTATTCTGATAGGCACTGTATCGTACCAAGTGGGCGATTAATAAGTGAAAAGTGCCCCTGTCCAAAACCGCGATAATCAAAAAGAGTTGGCAACACACTAACCCAGAGTCGCACACTTTAACGTGCTAAAAAGCTTAATAATTAATCGCTTGTTAAAGAATGAGAAGATAAGTAAGTAAGATCGGGGTAAGTTAGGTTACATTTGATTTGTGTTCGATGGGACGTCAATTGCTAAAACAACTTCTGGTTCGGACTGCTGCTAACTAGCGAGTGAAACGGTAATTCGAAAGATGGCGACAGAATTGGTTGTTAGGCCCGATTCGTTTGTTGCTGCTGTCGGTAACGCATTGCACCAGAATAAACACGCTTCACACGTAAATCTTTTAGTTCTTTTCACTAAGGTTTATCACCACGACCAGTAATTTGGAAGTGCCAGGGCAAAAAATGCCAAAATAAAAAATTAAAAGCCGTTCCACTAGAAAATTGTGCGTGTTGCCTAAGCCATGCAGTTGGGTCGCTTTAGTTTAGGAAGCGGGTCAAGTCGACGCCGAAACCGTTGGTTTCCATACTGCGTCCATAGTGCTCTAACCAATTACAACTTACAACCAAGAAATTCTTGCCTAATCCTTTCCGATCGTTCCCATTAGGTAAGCAGAATAGATAAAACCCAGGTGCGCGCCAAAGTGGATTAAACAGGACGGAAAGCCAATCGGCTCAGAAGGGTTAAATAAATGCAGATGCAAACCTATTTACATTGCCTTTTGGACTTATATGCCAGACTGCCTCACTCAGGCATCAGTTTGCATCTGTATTTATTATTTTGCCGAAGTGGAGTCTCTAATTGGGTGTAACTAACAGACCATTTAAATTTATTCCTGGAGTTACAATTAGGCGTGTAACTGTATTGATCAGTTATTTAGACGTAAACCTCCCAAGCGTTTGTCTCGAGGCCGACCTCCACTTTTCTGCATCTGAAAAAGGTTAAATGACAAACGCGAAGCATTTTGGAAATCCGAAACTTTTTAAAATAATTTGTTTTATTTTTAAAATAAATTTCTTAGAGCATTTGACGTAAATGGTTCGTGTAAAACCGTCTGAATTTTAGCGAAAGAAGGCGATAGGAAACCCAGACTCGAATCAGGAAGCCTCCAGTGATTGCAGGGAACCAAGATAATATCCAGAATATACCCCCCCCCCCCCCACCCATATACTCGCTGAAGAATACGGTAGTCTCACACTACCTTAGCGAGCTCGGACAGGCCTGGACTTTGCCAGGATCCCCCTTTCTAGTTACTCACTACATCAACTTGCTCAGGCAACTCTGCCACCATGGCCATCTATTTTCTACTTTCAGTCTTAAGCATCAGAATACAAAACGTACTAGCGGTTAGATGAAAGACATTCAAGTACTTCATTCACAGGGCCTGTTTTAATATACTAACTTTTTAACTTTTTATGTTTAAACTTTTCCACCAGTGATTTTGTACTTGCAATCCATTGGTGGATTTGATATTGATTAAATCTGTACGTCAGCTAATAAAAAAAAACCAATGCGATTAAAAAAAACCACTGCAACATTTACAAACTGCATTCAATTGTCTTAAAATCCTACAGCCCACGGGGCTCCGGACCCCACTAGGGGAGCTTACGGACTCCCTCAGACCTCCTAGCTGGTGGGGATGGTTACGCATCGATGCCCACAAGTCAAAATTTCTTTAAAAGAGCACTAGTCGTTCAAAGTTCTAATGCAAATTAGGTGGAAAATGCACACGCAGATTCTTGGGAATGGCTTAGTTTGTAGGACTACCAATAAATAAGTCTTATATTTCCCCCCTTATTGCTTGGTCATGGACTAAAGTCAGTCAGTCAACAGAGGTCTTAATCCATCATTTAGGGTGTGTATATGACTTAGCATTATCCACTGGTCGTGTGTCTCCTTTATGAAGCGATTTTCACGGCTGGTTTGTCTGACTAAGCGTAACGTACGTCTCTACGAGTGACCGCTTTATTTTTGAGGCCATTGTCGCCTTTGTCACCATTGTCACTTGACGCCCATTCATAATTGGAACTGTGTTGTCTCAATGAGGCAACGCCTGGTGGGAAAAATCGGAACTAGATAAATCGTAGTCAACATTTGATCGATTGGAAAATAATTAATCTCAAGAGTACACATGGAGGGGTCAGAGAGGTAAACATACGGGTGCGTTGGTTGGGCCCAAGCTTTAGAGAACCCCTCTAATCTGTGGGTCTCCGGGAAGAAAAGGCCTCTTTAATACTTTTGCTGAAGGGTAGTGATAAAAGGCATATGGTGCACAGCAGAATACATCCTACAATATAGTCCCTCGCTCTTGGGTTGTATAATATGCAAATAAAGCTTTGAGGTATTTATCACAATTGTGCAAACTAGTGGACTGAATTAGGACAGTAATTCTGTTTCCAACGCAATAAAAAACAAGGAATTATCTTGCCACTTGTGCGTCTTCCGTGAGAAAATTCATGTTTGTTCTTAGTTGAATACAATACGGTACCAGTAGCGTGCGTAGCTACGGGGTGGCAAGGGTGGCAGAATGCAACCGGCCCCCAGCCTCAGGGGGACCCCCGAAAGAAAAAATAATCAGATTTAAAAAAAAGGCTGTTTTGCACCTGGGAGCAACCTGTAGGGGTTAACGACATTACTGACACTAGATGGCGCCACAGTAGATTCTTTATTTTCTACCGTAGCTCCATCGAGTGGCAATAACATCGTTAACATTTACAGCTTGCTTCCAGGTGGACGAGGACGTGCCACATTTTTATTCAATAATCAAGGAGAAAGATATAATAGATTATAGATATATAGATTTGATATAAACTATATTTTTAAAATTAAATTCGAGCCTCCCCACTGTCCATCCCCTTTCATTAAAAAATATGATGGCCCATACAAAAAAGGCAAGAGCTGAAAATGTATGTAACTTTTTTCCGAGTTTAAAAAAAACGTGAATGGGAACCACTTGACTAGAGTACGCAAAGGTGGGCTCTATTTTTACTATAACAAAAAAAAAAATATGGACTTGAAAATTTTTATTACGTGGGGGGGGGGGTCCCGGAGGGCTAAATTTCCACCGGCCCCATATACCGTAGCTACGCCACTGTACGGTACATGTTATTTTTGATATTTTTGCATATTAAACGAAGAGATTGTAGAAATGGGAAGGAGAGGGTGGGGGGGGGGGGGGTGTTTAGTGAGGCTGTAACAAACTAAAAAAAGAAAGGGACAAGATAGTACCTGAATTTCTAGTAAAACGTCAATGTCACAACTAGCCATCGTTAATTCGCTTCGCTCACTTTATTGGCAAGCTTCATACAACTCTTTGATTCCCCGAGTAAAACAACATCGATGTACTGATTATTTGGGTGCAAGCTAATTGAAATTGTTGCTCACAATTCGTTCATTGCATTCCCTTAGCACATCTGCATTTCATCAACATCTTTCAAAACATAAGATTTGTTTGTTTGCTTTAGCGTGTTTGTACTGTTACTCCTCCAGATGTAAGACTAAGGTGAGAGGATGTAGCACATAAAAGACTGAGCGAGCGAAGGAAGATACGCGTTGAAAAGGTTTATTATACGTGGAAATTGATCACTTTGCTCGCTTAATCCACTCTCCTTGCTTCAAAAACGAGAATGTTTAACAATCTCTTAAAAGCCATAGGCCGAGTTTTTCTGTACATCCAACCCGTGGAATCCAACCCATTTTGAGATCTATTTCGTTTTGCTGATTCTAAGTAAATGTTTAAAGTCCTTGCGCCATTCAGTTGAAAGTAGTATACGCAACTTTTTTAGACATTTATCTAACTCTGTCTTTAAAGGCGGGTTGCTACCAAATGAAATTCTGCACCATCTGGCGCCATCTAGTTCTCTCTAACGCTTGCTCGCAGCGATCAAAGAATGCACAGAGACGTATACATCTTTTAACATAACAAACAAGCTACGTGCCTCCTTAATTATTGAATAAAATTGTGGCTCGTCCTCGTGCACCTGGGAGCAAGCTGTAGGGGTTTACGACATTACTCCCACTAGATGGCGCCACAGTAGATTCTTTATTTCCTACCGTAGCTCCATCTAGTGGCAGTAACATGGTTAACATTTACAGCTTGCTTCCAGGTGGACCAGGACGTGGCACATTTTTATTCAATAACTAAGGAGACACATGGATGGAAGATATTTCTTTGTGCTTTCCTTAGCTTGCAGTGAGCAAAATGCTAGTGAGAACTAGATAGCACTAAATGGCCCTAGATGCTGCAAACTTTCGTTTGTGGCAACCAACCAGTAAATATTCTCTTCAAACTTAAACTTGTGCGCCGATGTATAGGTGCTGGTGGTGCAGAAGAGGGGATATTGGATACGACCTAATAAAGGCTCGTACCCAGAGACATCATTCATTCGATGCTCTACTATGAAAAATTGAGGGGGATTAAGGAGTAGAGGTGGAAGAAGGATTATCCCCCCCCCGGGGGGGGGGCCTCATTGTAATTCATAAAGGGCTACAAGATAAATTCACAGAAACTTGAATACGCGTTTCACACTTGGTTTCTTATCTGGTTCAAATGTTTTGTAATGAAAGTCCCTTTGTTGTGAACCTGTCCGACTTGTTTGTTCTTTCCCTTTCTCTTTTACCTTTTCATTGCAGTGCAATTCATTCTTTTCCCTTAAAAAGAGTTATTCACTAGTTTTATTTGCTCGATGATCAATTCATTCGCTCTGAAATGCAATGTGTGCTTCTGTTCGCACTTTCTTCGTGCACAATTCAAAGCGTCGATGTTACTCTCTGAAGTCCGTTATTAGGGGCCTTTACTAATCAACAAACTTGCTAACAACATCTCACTAAACACTGAAATGTTGAGATTTTATTCGTGCGTATTATGGAAAGAAATAGACGGGAAAAAAGTCGAAGGGAAAAAACTACGGGAAAAATAAGCGTAAAAAAAAGCCTGAGGAAAAAAGTACTTTTTTACTGTGTTGTTGCAGTTGTTTTAGACTAGAATCAGTTGCCTTGGCTCGAATTTCATCATGCAGGATAAGGGAATTTCACCAGCTATGTTTTCCCCTTCGGCTTTTTTTTTTTCCCGAGTTTTTTTCTTGAATAATTTGAAGAGCTGAAAACAACTAAGGAAAGCGCGTGGAGGACCAAAATTTAAAAGATAAGTCCAACAACATTACGACAAACATGAAAGTAATTTAAAACAAATTGCAAGTTTGTCTTTGTCTTGTTCAAAGGAAGGGTATTATTTGAAATTACGACAAAAAAAATTCAAGGACTTCAAGCACCTTGTGAGAACCCTGAAGATAACTTGCACGATTAAACCTGTGTTGCAAAACCCATGATTTGCCCATGATGAAGTGTGCAACGAAGCTTTCATGAAAAATTGTGTTTAGGTTCATTTTGTGAAAAATGCAGCAACGATCTGTTGAGACTCAGCGGCCACAACACACAATTGGCTTAACATTTGGACAATGAACGTGGCTGAACTTGGCATTTAAACATTGATATTGTACTCCGCAGCAAAAATGTAAGCTACTGATTGGTTTTATTTGGTAAAACATACAAAAAAGCCATCGTCCGCGTATGAAAAATCACGAAAAAAAGTACAAAAAAAAAAAAAAAAGAACACCGCCTGCCCGCATTATTTTTTTTCCCGAGAACACTTAATTAATTTTTTCCGTGGCTTAATCAATTCCCCCCCAAAAAATCTTGGTTTATTTATCAAGTCGTCTTTGGGAATTAAACAGTCGTGCAAGCCAAACACAAGTTAAAAAAAAAAATAATAGCACTTGTATAGCCTGACTGTTATTTATTTTGATTGCGCTATTTTTTTTTTAAAAGGAGGGAGGGGGGGGGGGCTGTAGAAACCCCTTCCATGGAATGAAATAGTGAAGTGTGGACACCAAATTGCATTTAAACTAGGCCTGATTCGGATTTACGAATAGCAAAAACTGTGTAAAAAAATGTCACACAATTAATGAGACGTTGTCAAGGTTAGATGAACGAAGCTTCCGGTTAACGGCGATTGAAAATGGCTTAAAAAAAAGCGAGTTAACACGAGATGTTCCAATTTTCTTTTACCTAGGGGAGCGAAAGAATTGCTCATTTACATTTGTGAAGGTTTTTTTTTTTTGGTCGCCGTGTTTATTTTTTATTTAGTCAAATGTCTCTTTAAATACCGCTTTTCTCCCAGTGGCACGTGGATTTGTTTGCATGGGAACGCGGGGTGGGATACGACAAGCGTCAACTCGTTACGTAACAACGCTTTTGAATTCGTGACGACAGCGGAAACTACCATGATGGATGACGTAGGGCTGAGCGTAGTGCATGCCGGAGGAAAATAGCCGCCTACACGGGGTAAAAGCTGGCATGGCGAACAGGACTATTGTATATACTGACGTTAGCAGAAGACGATCGTGTGATAAGGTCCAATGCAGCCTACCGACTGTCAATGAACCCGTAAAAGTCTTTTTGCTGAACGGTATTGCAGCTTAGTTTGTTTTGACAAAATGGATACGGTACGTTTATCACGGCCATTCATCGTGTAGCAACAGAGCAAACAAGCTGAAGTTGAGATAGATCGACTTACAATACATGCTGGCGAGGTGGCAACGTTTTTTTTTTAACAGCATCGGGTATACCGATGGCAAATAAATTTACATTTGATATTTCGTTGTTCGTAATGTCCAAACAAATCGAAGTAAAAATTGTAAACCAAAATCGTATCAAACTTTTTAGGCGGGTTGCCGTCAAATGAAAGTCGGTAGCAACTATCCCTATATGTATAGTTCGCTCTAGAAATATCTTTTAACACAACAAACAAGCCACGTGCTTCCTTAATTATTGAGTAACGATATTGAGTAAACGATATTACTGCCACTAGATTGCGCCAAATTTGATTCTATATGCTCTACCGAGGCGCCACAAGGAGGCACGTGGCTTGAAATATATTTCTTTGGGCTTTTCTTTGGTTGCAGTGAGCAAGCGGCAGAGAGAATTAGATAGGTGCTGCGAATTTCGTTTGACCTGCCTTTAATTTTAACTAATTGCTATCGTATCGCAAAGATTCTTAGTTGGCAGTTATTGGTAAAAAATTAAGTACCCACATTATTCATCAACATAAATGTGACTTCCAGTATACACTAGATATTTCCAGTGAATTTCTTCCTCATAACCCTAAACATGAGGCAGCTAACTACCCTTGCCTAAGAAAGACAATACAGCCAGTAAAAGTAATTGTTCATCCAGTAAGATTAGTGAACTGCGGAATTAAAGCCAGCGCACCCAAATTGTAGGGTGCATAATAAGGGACCTGTCTTTATTTTTGTCTGGTCGGAGGGGGGGGGGGGGACGGGGCCCAGGGGGTGCGAACGAATTGAAAATGTAACTGCCAATTTTTCGATGATCCCTCTTCCAAGATCCTGGAAAATGTCCTCCCCCTACCCAAGGTCAAAACGTAATGCACTTGTGCATATGGCGGTTGTGGGAAGTTGAAGTTATTAGGAATTTCTTAGCATAATTGTCCATATCCGTTTCAAGTCACCTTAGCAATTGAAAAGGACGTTAATCCGAATATTTGATTTAGTTTATTACTATTATTTATTTCCAGTTCTTTGTAACATATTATAGCGCTCTGAAAAATATAATTAAGAGATGCACTTATAAAAAGTTATAAAACGTCATAAAGCTAACAATCCATACACAAAATTATGCGCAATATAATATCTGTTTATGCATGAAATCTGTTTACTACACAAATAAATACAGTTGCAAACGTATTGCCGTTGCTTTTTGAACTTAAATGTCAGACTGCCTGAGCAGGAATTGACCCTTCTGCGTTTGAGCCCAAAGGACTAACTCCTAACCGCTAAGCCACACCGACGTTGCCAGTCTTGGACAGGTTGACATTAAGTCCAAAAGGCAACGGAAATAAGTTAGCACCTTTATTCATTTATCACTTATCGAGCTGATTTAGCTTCCCGTACTGTTTACTACACAAATATTAAATTGTTATGATGTATACTATATGTAACGTTGTTTGTTGTTATTGTAGCTCGCACAAGTTACTATTGTGCGCGCAGCGTAACTTGAGCCCTGCAGGTATTTTATGAGCGGCTACATCTTCCTGGAAGAAGCGGCTTTAATCGATGGCCGCCATTGTTTTTGTAACCATCTAGGATATCAACAAGGTGCTCTGCTATCGAAAACATACAATCGATTATCTGTATTCGTTCTGGGGTGGACTCAAGATAGGCCGCGAACACTATAATTTAACTTCCGAGCAAGGTATACAATAAACGTATTATTATTATTATTATAGTACTGCAATAATATTTTCAATAAAATGCAATAAAATTTGCAATTATTTCTGCAATAATGATCTCAGCGTAAGCATCGGAGAAATATGTTTTATGGAGATAAGGTAAGATGTCTATAACAGCGTACTGAGAATAGAACAAAATACGTCGGACTTGGCATTGTGAGTAGTACTGGAAATTTCATCAACACACTGGGGATTTGTAAATATATCTATACTACTATACACCTATACCGTAGATGTACCAATACTGCTGTATAACATAAGTGATATTTTAGATAGACACAATAAGAAATTAATGTATGAAACCAGCGGGAAGATAAAGCAAACGTAGAAGAAGCGAAGCTTCCCTTTATTAGCTCCTGATGAAACTTGTATAATGTCGAACGTGAGGTAGCCTACGCTGCTTTAACCATTTATGCAACAACATCTAAAGTTAACTGAAAGTTTACAAAAAGTGTTAAAAAAAAAAGCCACTAAAATTCTGTTTAATAACTATGTCATCAAAAAGTAAAAAGGAAATATTAACTGAAAATACATTTGTGGCTTTAAAAATGGTAATGAATTATACCACAACAGTACAAAACTACAAGAAACAAGATTGGAAAGAAACTACAATGAGGTATAATTTCTGATGGCGGAATTTCTCTTAAGATCGCCATCTTGAAATTGAGGTGCTTTCATAGGTAGAGACAAATTGTGTATCCCAACCTGTTTCTGCTTCCACTTGGCTAAGTTCTTTATCTATACGTCCTCTTTTATCGTGCCCCCCCCCCCCCTTCCCCTCTCTTTTCCATCCCCCGTCTTTCTCCCGTCCAGCCCGCACACGTTCTCATGAATATTTCGTCGTGATTATAGAGATATTTTAAAGCCTCGTTTTAAATAATTCAATACTCTACCCCCAGTGGTAGGGAGGGAGGGTTGGGGCTTAAAGACGCATAACAATAGCTCGCGCTCTGTTTGAATTCGCGTAATGAACCAATCATCGTATAGGAAGTGAACTCAACTGGAACGGACTCGCATTGTACCAAACCAAATTTTCGAATACTAAAATTAAAACTCTTAAAATTCCATTGTGAATTGTTGCGTTGCACGAACGTGGTTTTAATAAAGAGACTCGACTACAATACCTCGTTGATATGCCAAAGACTTGCTGGGAATTAGTTGATATGCAAGCACACATCAAATCAAGTCGTGGGAGTCGGATGGACGTAAGCAATTAATCATGCTACTGAATTTGAAATTACATTTTCATGTGTCTGGTTGCAATGATTAGTGGTTATGTTATTAAACGGTTTTGGGTAATCACAAGAATTGTCAGAAATTCAATGAATGAAGGACACGGAAATACTAGAATCTGCTCAAAGTAGTTTTTTATAACCTGACAGATATAATTTAGGATTCTATCATCATTTATATCTAGGGGTGGTGGAGGGGGGGAGAGGGGAATTGAACAAGTTACCTCTAAATATTTGAGGACTCCCCTTCTCCCAAAACCCCGAAAAAGACCTCCCCCAACCAAGGTCCAGAAACAATCTTTGGGGCCCCCCCCCCCCCCCCCCATACCCCTCGCCGTAAAAGTAAGCTTTTCTTATGCCTTAAAAATATCATTTCGTATCGACAGGTTGCAAATTGTGTGGAAAACGAGCCATGACTGAAATATGTTCTTGAAAACATTCAAAAAAATAATTGATATCCGTAAGAAATAGGCGATTAACCGGCAATAATTGCTCGTTTGCGAGAAACAGGGAAGTCCAATGTCGGGGATGGGGGTAAGGGATTTCCCCTACTTATGAGACATTGGACTTCCCCATTTCGAGCAAATGAGCAATTATCGCCGGTTAACAGCCAATCACGAGTATGTGTTTTAATGGAAAGAGGTGACGTCATTGTTATTTGTTAATTTCATTTGTGAATTATAATAAATTTAAGAATTTTTACATACGGCTGATGTAAATTCCTGAACGGAAACATCCGGTTTAGATACTTCCTGTATAGGAAAGTAACAACTAAGGAAAGATATTTTCCAACTTTTTTGTTTTAGGTAATCCTTTTTTTTCTTCTAATTTACTGGTTTATGATTAGAGTATAAAGTATGATTAGTATAAAGTATAGATTATGATTAGCGCTTTGAGCTTAAGTCGTATGTTATAAAAGTATTTCAAAGTTTTCGGACAAAAAGTTGCCGGGTTAGGCTTAGCGTGCGACATGTTTTTTTTTTTCGTGTTGGTACGAAAAATAACGCTAGTTACAAATGTGCTGTTTGCACTGGTTTTGCAATGGGGTGTGATGGTTGAATTTGTGTTGTGAAGTTACAAAAAAATCTATCATTATGTCACATGTCGGAGCTGTCGCATGGGATCGAGCATGGTTTGTGTAGACCCCGTAAAAAGTATTAGATCATCAAAATTATAAAAAGTGTGGGTTTTCAGATTAACCGTATATAACGACTATACTATTAAGGAAAATTGGAACTTAGCCATTAGCGAAATTTATACACTAGAAATAACGTAGTTCAGCAAGCCACCTTTATGCACTTACGTTTCGTCGGAGTGGAATGACCCGGATTCGAACCGGCTACCTAGTTCGCCCCCAGATCACTTGCATAGCGCCTTAATTGCTATGGCCACATCCTCCACTGGCATAAAGATAACTCACTGAACCCGTTATTAAGGTCACAACCATCCCCAGGACTCCATTCGACCGAATGTTCTCGGCCATAGGCAATGGAGAGGGAAGACAAATCATACACTCATAAGGCTCAATAAAGAATGTGGCCATAGCGATTAAGGCGTTACGCAAGTGATCTGGGGGCGAACTGGGTAGCCGGTTCGAATCCGGGTCATGCCACTTCAATGAACCGTAAGTGCATGAAGTGCTTACTGAACTACTTTATTTCTAGTGTAAAATTTACGCTAATAGCTAATTTCCAATTTTCCTTAATATTATTTACAGCGGTTTGTGTCTACTGTATTTATTTAACGACCATACTTTTAGCATGGGGGGTTTGTTCGCATGACGTCACGACCGTGCGTTAATTGGAATTTAAGTTCATGGTTGCTGAAGTCGCTTTGTTACACTACTTGATCAATAGAACTGGACTGACTTTCCAGTGCTACTGATCAAACTCTGATCGGCTTAATTCACTCGATGAGTGCTCTCACCTAATTGGCATAGCGAGTGAAGAGAGCGAGGACAACCTGAATTTGAATTTTGTGTGCTGTTTGATTGCTTACCGATTTATTTGCTCGACTGTGTCTTTTTATCTGTATTGGACACGATAGCGGTCCTATTTTTGTTCCGATTTGTTTAAAATTTCGTGACAAGGGAGAGTTGGTGCCGAAAATTCACGAGTTCGAAGATGAAATTCGTACCTCAAATATTTTCGGAGATATTTGGGTTTTCTGTTGGATGCGTAAGCCGACTTGTAGTACCATCTGTAAGGAAGCCCGATCTATAAAGCCAGTGGCTCCGAGCACTGCATGAAAAACGCAAAGAGTGCAGTTTAGTGTTCGCTTCGGTGTAAACTAAAGTATTATGGCATCTCCAAGTTCGGCCAAGTAATTACAATCTTTCGAACTCATTTATAGGACTAGCGTTGACCAGCAGCTGCTTGGAATAAATAACCGCTTTAAAGTAGTTTACCCAGTGGACAAGTTCAGGATAGCCTCTATAACCTAATTTCATGGTGGCAGTGACCGATGGTTTGGATCTTAATAGAGAATGATGGCTTCAAAGGGTTATGGAAACCCTATAATTAACGGACAGTATAGTATCTCGAATGCCTCGTCCACCACTCGCTGACCAGACTGGTGCTCAGGCCGATTGTGATGCTTTCTAAGGAATAGTGGGCAGCTTTGTAAAGTTCTGTCGCCAGATGCTATCAAGTTTTGCTACTAAGGGATCGTCTGGTCTTGCCTCCCTTTTCGAGATTAGGGGCAAACCAAATGAGATTAGTATTAAAGTAAGCTTAAGCGTATAGAACAAAACTTTATGTTCGGTTGGTTCGATATACGGGTTAGAGCAAAGTTTCCCAACAAGAATAACAACAATAAGAAAAATATTGTTTAGTCACATTAAATTAGTTTGCAAAAGCCCTGGTCCTTGTTAATACCTAAATTGTAAGCTAAAAAACATTGAAAATCGGTTCATTGGTTCGATCTCTAGGGGAGAAAAATTTTCCCAACAAGAAGACCACCACCACCACCAGCGCACGCCTTTCTATGGAGTCCGAGCGGTTCGGTTGGTTATCGTCAAAATGTTTAATTCCGCAAAATAGCTAAGAGACGACATCGAATTTCGTTGGTCTGTGTCAACTCGTTGGTATGTGGGAACTGTAGGTTTCAAAGTTTGACGTTTAACATGGAATTTCATACTGCGTCTTACACAACGACTGCTGTCGTGGTTATTGATAGCCCGAGTTAGTATGGGGAAAGGTAGCCGATGGTTAACATGACCGTCTCATGCAGTGGTGCCCAGAGGGTGGTCAGTTAGGAGCAACTCCTCACTTGCATTTTAGGGGGGGGGGATAATATCGATGTATTCATTATGTAACAACAACACACCATCACCACAACCTAACCCGTCAACAGTCAATACAACACACAAATCTAGAAAAATACAATAAATAATTATCTTTTAGTTTATAATTTTATACATTTTATGCACGGTTGAATATTCACTGAAAACGAAACAGAATGGTAGATGGTGTTGGTGCAGCACTCGGCGTTATGACGGGATAGAAATAAAGCGTGTGAAAATAACACGGCCAAAAGTGTGTGTATTTTTTAGGGGTTGAGGGGGTGGGGGGGGGGTATGACCTTGATTCTATTTTGTTGGTTTTCGGAACCCGAGGTAATGATTAATAGGGACAGACAAGGCTATTCGTATTGCTACGCTAGAGGTGAAATTCTTGGACCCTCGCAAGACGAACTACTGAGAAAGCATTTGCCAAGAATGTTTCCATTAATCAAGAACGAAAGTTAGAGGTTCGATGGCGATCAGATACCGCCCTAGTTCTAACCATAAATATAGTAGTACCATTTTTTAATTGGGGAGGGGAGGTATTTGATCTTGGGCGGCACCACTGGTCTCACGTGCAAGAGGTCCTGGGTTTGGGTCCGGCCTCAGTCTTTTCAAGAAGAGAAGGGACCTGTCATGTCTCATGTCGATTGTGGCATGTAAAAGGTCCTAGGAATTTCCTAGCGTAATTGTCCCTTTCTCCTTCTGTTACTTTAGTCTGAGATCACAAAAACGCGTTTAATTTTTGAATATGCACTGTTATTATATGAAGGAAACGTTAATTACACTCTTCTGCAGTGGCGTACGCAAACTGTCAAAATGGAAGGGGGGGGGGGTCACAGATGAAAATAAGGGCAAACGAAAAAAA
>JAHWFP010267339.1:5510-30489 GCA_023313725.1 Lithobius niger | reverse complement strand
CCCCCCCCCCCTTACCAAAAGTGGTTCTCTAGTCACTCGTATCCGAACTAGACCACTAGCTGATAAGCCGTCAATAACAACAGGTTTTTAAGAGAATTTGTGAAAAGCAAAAACGTGAGCTTTTGTCTCATTCAGCCTTGTTCGAATCTCATTTCTATGTCTGATGCTCTTGCGATTGAGGAAGCGTTTAATAAAAGTCGGTAGAACCTATAGGACGATGTATGGTAAACTGTCTTTACCGGATATGCAGGTTCAAAATTTAAGGTTTTCCAGCTGTGATATACTTCCGCTTTGAAGCTGTGGTTCGACGAGATAGACGAAAAAATATGATTGAAGTAATTTAGTTTGGTGAAACATAGATATAAATAAAAACACATGAAGCACTAGGCATTAGACGAAATTAAAAAAGCACCTTATATTTTGCAGATTCAAAAGTTAAAAAAAATCTAAACCGCTTTTAAAAAAAAAAACTTGTTAAGCATAGACATACAAATGAGAGGCCAAACCGAAGCAATGTTGAAAACGGTGCATCAAACACGTCCCAGGGTTCAGATAGTTACCGTGGGGCATCTAAAATTTCATTTACGAAACCCACATCATCCCGCAGTTTATAATTGCGTGACTCGTTAGACAACTATGGTAGTTTGTCTCTTCGCACAATACGAGGTGCCAAATATGATATTATGGTTAAAACCTAAACGTACTAAGTAATTAATCTGGCAAATTTTTAATGGTTCGCAATTACTAAGCGAAATTTGTCATAAAGAAAAGGGGAACGAGATCGAAAAAAGTAATGGCTGCCATGTGAGGCTAAATACAGAGTTATAAGGATTTGAAACACGGAAGATAAAAAAAATACCTGCGTGAGACGTCTAAATTTTTCAATCTAAATTGTTAAGAGGAAAAATGTAGCCCTAATCTAAGCGATAGTTAGATAAATAGATACCTTTAGTTCCGTGTAGCATATGCTTCTCGGAAGATTTTTTTTTTTACATTATGGGCATGAAAAAAAAAAAACTGAAGACGTTAGACGTTCCCAAATGTCTAATTTGACATGATTTTTCTAACGATAGGAATTAAGGCTTCAAAAAATCAACTTCCTCCTGCCTGTCATAAGTTTCAAACGAAACGAGCCGACGTCATATTTTTTTAGTCGTATTAAACCTGAAGTATGGTAGATAGGTAGGCTAGATCATCTAATAGCGTGCTTGGAACCCATTGATGACTGTTCAAGTCACATTTTATGAAATCCCGTCAGATTGTTGATATTTTCAAAATGGGATCAAACAAACATGAAGTTGTTTGCTGTTTAAAACAGTATATCGTGCTGCATAATGGGATTGGGGATTATCCTAACATGCTGTAAGATCGACAAACATGCTCTGGCTTAAAACACAAACATAATAAATACCCTTGTTAGCATTAACGAGTGGGCAGCAAATGGTAGTTATTTCTGAAAGTAAATGTTCGATCTTTCCAACTAGATTTAAAAATCCTGGTAACCCATATTTTCGGTCAAGCCAGCATCCGCCCGTTGTAAATCCTATTAAAGTTCAGCTCGGATTTGAAATCTGCTACTCATTGTAGTTAAGCACACAAGGCAGCGTTTGGCTATGATTCGACGTATTTCACATCTGGCGATGCTAAATTATTTTTTCTGGGCCTTTTAAGGTGCTTGTGCGACCAATCCTGGAATACGCGAGTTCTGTTCGGTTTCCGCACGTATTGGGAGATATTGGTAACGTTGATTCTGTTAAGCAACATTTCGTAAAATACACTTGTGTGGGATGAACGCATGGCAGTCCTTAAGCTGATATCATTAGAATATCACCGTCTTGTGGCAGATTTGACTTAACTTTTCAATTTTTGTGTTGCCACGTTGAATTTCGGGCAAGTATTTTTTTTTTTTTTTACCTTGCGTGAAGGTGACTGGACACGTCGCCAGTCGAAAAAGCTTGCTGTCGCTCGGGAAAAGAGAGGATTGTATAGTAAGTTTGAATGTTGGAACTCTACCTGGTGATGTTTTTTAAAGCTAAATTTTAAAAAATGTGACCTTCACAAGTCTTTACGACTGCCCTGACGTTCCATATTCTGGAGATTTTCTTTTTTTTACCTTTCTATTTTTTTTTTCCTATGTTTTTAACAACTGAAATGGCGTCAACCACCAGGCTAATTTTAATTTGTTATTTGCGCTTTAGCTGCTACAAATATTATTATCATGTATTTTCTAATCAAAGAGACGCAAACACTTTGAGGACGCTGTGCAGTGCACATTGTATTAGCTCCGCCTAAACAGGATTTGTGCATTGTCGTTACACATTTTCTACACTACCTGCGCGAAAAGGTAAACAGTTCATGCGGATGCAATGCTTCAATTTAAGCTTTAGCTACTTCTCTTACTTAAAGGACAAAAAACGAATGTGTTGTTTTCTTCGTAATTGCAAGTAATACGTGATTTTTTAAAGTGTGGATCAATGCAACAAATATATTGGAAGTACGACCATTGCCTGCCTATACGGTACCATATGAGCAATCTTGATGTGGTAACCAAGTCTTTTAGAAATTCCTCCGCTGAGTTGTGTGTCTTTCCCATCATACGTTTTAAGGAATTCTATTCCACACTTCTCCTTACGACGGAACTCTTTATATACTTCTGGTAAAAATAAATTTAAGTGTAGAAATGGGTTGGTGGAGAAATTTAGGTTTACAGCTGATAATTTTGAAGTTTTATTCGTTAGTGTTCTGTATACTGTGCATTGAGGAGGGCGGAATTGGGGGGGGGGGACAATGCTCCTGCTCTTTTGGCAAATGCTCTTTTTATTAAAAAAAAAAACCATACTTTTGTGCCGATATTTGTGTTGAGGACGGTGCCTAAAAAAGGCCAAAGAACGCGTAAAAGGGGGATAAAAGGCTGAAAAAAAAAGGGCCAGAAAAGGGATGGTAAAAAGAGAGCAGAAAAAAAGGTTCCAAGAAAAACTGTTACGATGCCCTTTTACTAAAAGTTGCTCCTGCCCTCATCTTTAATACATTAGCTACGGAAGAGAAATGAAATTGCCCTGAAAAGATATAAACAAACACTCGTCACAACTTCGGCAGAAAGTGTAGTAGTACCCGCATGCTACGATGGGTGTTTATTTACATTAGCCTGTTTGGCTTGCGAGAAAACTTTAATACAGTAGGTAACAGAACGTGTCATTAAACAAGGTTCTTACAGCGGTTTAATAAATTCCAGGCAAAGAAAAACTGCAGGGAAAACCGCAGGCAAAGAAAAAAATAAGAAATATGTCTGCGTTTGGTTGGACTCGGCGACAGCTTTACTTTACGGTTCCTTTACATATGTAAACCCTGCTGCTGGTAAGCATAATGATTTTGTAATAAATTCTATGTACGCACGGAAAAATTCTAAATAATGTAGGTCTCAAAGCTAACACTTGTTACTTCGTTCAATTTTTAATGAATGGGAATTTCATACTAATTCAAGTTCAAGCAGGAGCGAGTAAATGCCATGAACATGGGAGTATCCGTGTTGTAAGCCTCGCTTGATTCCACCGTTTGCACAAGGCCGTCTGGGACAGAAGCAGCAGGTTTCAGCTCCTGGCTACAAGCCTGTAGATTTAACACTGCCAAAATGTTATTTTATCAACACAGTTGTAAGAGACGTTAACTTCCCAGCACGCGCGAGAACTGCGTAGAGACGGGAGGCAAGACACGCAATTCCCATTTCAGTCGGTCTTGGCTCGAGAAACAAAATGTCTTCCCTGTTTTCAGTTCGTTTAAGCGCTAGACCTTGCGAACTGACAAGTGCTTTAGCCATTCGCAGCACAAAGGATATTTTAAACCAATTATGTAATACCCTACACAGCGTAATTTTTAACGTTCGTATTCCGCAAAAGTAAAAACGGGTACTAGTTCGACAATTGGCCGCGTGGGGTCAGGACTCAGTACGAATGGTGGAACAATCGGTAGAAGTGTGGCGGAGACTCCCTTCATGCTGCTCCTGTTCAAGTTGTACCGCATTTTAGAAATTTATTGGTTTATTTCTTAAATATGGTTATGATTGCATAGGCTGTGTGTTGTAGTTACATAAGCCAATAAATAAATTATTTGCGCACATAACCTTGTTGTTAAGGTATTGCCAAATCTAACAATAAGTTGGACACGATTCTTTGGCGGTAATACCAACATCCTGTTCGTAGTGAGATCGGAAAAAAAAAGTTCCAGATGTCTTTTCTAATCATTTCTCTCTTTTCTTTTCCCGAAGTGATATTCCCCAGGTGTCCCTTCTTGGTCTCTTATTATTTACCGTCGTATCGGCATCTTTCTTTTCCTCCAATTCTACCTTATTTTGTAGCAGTACTATTGTTTTCCACCCTCTTTATTTTTTTCCCCTCATTACACATTTGTCGTCCAGTGGCTTGTGAATTGTGTGTGCCTTGTCATTAGTGTCCCTTCTTATTACTCCATAGCTTTCTTCCTTCTTTCCTTCCTGGTTTGGAATGAGCTTGTGGCACAAATCCTATACGAAAATAACAGAGATACAGAAGAAACTGACAAACATTTTTTACCTACTTGTGAGTACTGCGAGGATGGCTGTAGAGGCATCGGTGGTCAGTTCGTCGGCAGTTCGAATCCGAGTCACGCTGCTCCAAGTAATCTTAAGTTCGCGCTATAGGTCTTTTGTAATCTTTTATGTTCTAGAGATTTTCAGTTCTCAATTCTCACCTCTTCAGTTTAGTTAGTTGTACGCAGAACCAAAAACGCATTTCGATATTAATAATTCAGCCTTACGGAGCGTTCAAAAATTACGCAAGTCTTTTTCTAGCTTTTTAGACACTTCCGTCCCTATTTGTAACACCAGTGCAACACTTCGCATACCCCCCACCTTTCTCCCCACCCCACCCCCGAATTGGTAATTTTTTTGATAAATTCGTTTTTGTTAGCGGTACTTAATACAGGGGCATAATGACCAGTGATTTTGAAAAATAATACAAATTTCAAATTGTAACGTAACTTACTTTATGTTATCTAAAGTAATTTAGAGAAAATTAGTGTGTTACGTAACACTTCGTCATTCTCCCCCTATACCTCATAACGGATGGTAATACTTTTGATCAACCCTCCTTCTCCCTCCAGGGCCAAAGCTTGGCCAAAAATCTGCTGTTAAGAATTGCTAAACGAGTTTGTCGGCTTTGTGGTGCCGTTTTGCACCAAAATACTCTTGAGCCATTCAAACTTGCATGTATACCTTGTTGCAAATTCCATCGTTAAGACGGGCGAATATAGCAGTCAATCTGCCCCATAACAGTAAAATGTGTAATTTAAATAATACTGATTCTTACCTGTAAGAAGAATTCCGGAGGATGGATGTATGTGCATGGATTTTCGTTACTAATAATCGCTGATTTACGTTCGCTTCGCTCATTCAATCAACACGTCCTCTGATTCATTTCACTATTACCAATTTGCGCTAGACCTACTTGTGTTTCACTCCCCCTATACTCCCCCAGCCCGATGGCTGCTTTCTACTTATTCCCATGTCAAAGTCATGCCACTCTTACTGAAGAAGCCGTCACGAGGAGGTTGGCCAGTGATTTTCGGGTCCATTCTTGCATAACTGACACCGCCACGGACGCACATTCTTTTCGTCACCTTATTCACCCTGCTGAGGCACAGGGGTTCTCCATTTGTCAAATAAGTGTGGTGGGGGGCGAGGGGAAGAAGTAGTGAGGGGGAGGATAAAGAAAGGAAGTTGAATTCCTTCTGAAGTGAAGCGGCGGGGAGTGTAGCAGAAAAGGGGATGTCACTTATAAACTCAAAAATGGTAGAATTGAAGGCATGTTTCTGATATGGTTTCAGATGTTGAGAGTATATAAAATTCGCCACCTTGTATTTGTTTCTTGTTTGTCGTTTATTCCTATACTCGTAGCTTTAACCTGCGAATGCAAAACGGGGATGCTAAACATCTAAGGAACCAGTCTTTATTTATGTCGAGGGGCGGGGGTGATGTCATAGATTATTTACTCTTCAAGGGCGCAAGTAGTCACAAGAAAAAACACTGACCAAACTGGAAGAAGAAGTAATTTTTTACCTCAAAAAGGACATGTTCACAGTCAAAATTTCTAAAAACGCCCTAGTTTCCCCCGACCCCCCTCCATCATCTCAGTTTTTGTAATATTTTGACGTTATTTCTAGAGTTTTCCAGTGAATAGTTCTTTAAAACCACTTTCTAAAAAGGTTTTGCACCATGGGATATTTTTCACGTTGCATGGGTTGATGTTGTGAAGGGCATGGACACGCTTACTCCAACTGCCTTACTAGTGTCAAAAGTTATCAAAAGTTATTCTATCAACCTGATCATGAATCTCGGTCCAAAGGTGGTTTAAAGATGCTTCTTTGAATGTTTTCATGGATCGTTTTCGCACAATTAACCTGTCGATGCGAATAGCTAAATTTTTTTGATTAGTAGAAATCATCCACAGTTAACCGTGAAAAGTCTTAAGAAAGGCTTATTTGTTTCGCGTTGGGGAGGGGAAGAGTCAGAATAGTTTTGGACCTTGCTTGGGGGGAGGGGGGTAGTTTTTTTTTATGGTCTTGGGAAGGGGTGGTCTTCGAATGCTTGGAGGGCACATTTTAATTTCTACCCCCACCCCCCTCATAAGATAATGACCGGTCCTTTCGCTAAAATGCTTTTGAACTGAATTATGTCTGAAATTTATGTTAGTGGCACTAAACTGAAAGGCATCCAAACTGTACGCGTGGATATGCATTTGCGGGGCAGAGCCTTGAGGGACGTTGAGTACCGTTGAAGTAGGTTATACGCTGTTAAACTGCGTCTCGCAATCGCCTTATCGGGGTAGCAAGAGACACTAATTCACGGTTTTTAAGTGATAACTTGGACTCCTACATTTCTTACATGAAACCAGTAGTTTTTGATGCCTAATTTTCTCTGCAATTTTACCTTTTCAGCTACATCTTAATCTTCACGAGCCATTTGCTGGAAACCTGACGACCATTCAGCAGGAAGCCATTTTACTTGGTCATTGTAAAGAAGGGATCGTTGTCACGTTGTTGCGAGCTGGCAGGCGAAACGGACAGAGGTTGGCAGTAGACAAGTTTGGCTGCTTCCGAGTCATTGGAGAGAGGAATAGTGGTTTCAACGATTGTTGGTCACACCACGTGGCGTTCCTAGTTGTGACAGTTGCATGACACAATGAAGCCAGGTAGGACCTCCTGGGGAAAGGCCATTTGTGAACGCGCCGTCACCTCTCTTGCTGAATGTATTGCCAGCTCACAGCAGGGTTCCAACTCCCTTACTTTTATCCCAAACGGGTGGGTAGTCATGATCGCCATACTATTCGCCATCCAGACTACTCATTACGTGTCACTCTTGAACAGCAGGTGATGGAGAAATATTATGTTTATGCGCAAAGAAAAATGTTTGTAAGTTTTGAAACATTCCGTCATTGAGCTGCATGCGCTGTGTTTCTTTAAAATTATTGTGGTGAAGAACTGCCATAGTATACGCATACTCTTGCAACGGCATATTTTTTGGTTCATATTTTTGGATATTTCTCATGATATTCGATAAAATACGCTGGACAGCGCATATCAATTCATGAAATGGTACAGGCACTAAAACGTAACGATTAAAAATAGAAACCGATATAAAATTAAATTGAAGGCCACACTCTGAACAAACAATACCATCAAGCAATAAAAGAAAACGGTTATTAGGAAGCCAACTCGGGTAAAACACTTTAAAATCCATAATAACTCAAGCACAATTTTATTATTTTTATTCGTGTGCTTTGAGTTTTCACGTTGTGAATGGAATCTATGCAAAACGGAATTTGAACATTTATGAAAAACGTTTTGAATCAATTGCCCATATTAAGCTGATTGATTTTAAACCAGATAGATATATGCCTTTCAGCGAAGGAATTTTTATTTCGACTATTGTAGGATTTGAACTCGGTACCTTCCGATCTTCAAGCCATCAACTGGCATTAGCTTTAAATGGGAGCACAGATGTGATTGCACATTTTCGAACGAATGAAAAAAATATATCACTCAAGAGTTGGGTTGGAACAGAGGAACTCTATCCTGAAACCAGAACGCTACCAGTTTCATTGTAACTGTATCTGTAAATGACAGTTATAAACGTTAATGAAAAGTACTGTTAAACTATAGTGGGGTTTGAACAGACAACCTCTCAATCGTAACGCCAGAACTATATCAACTGCGCCATGACTGTGATTATAGTGGTACGTTTAAATGATAGTGATAAACTTTGCGAATATTTACTGAATGAAAAATATTCTTCAATCATGGTTTTGACCAGAGGACCGCGCTATCATAACGCCAGAATGCTATTAATTAGGCTAGAACTGAAATCGAAAGCAACCTGTTTGAACGATGGTGATAAATGTTACAGGAGCTCATAAATGCTTACATGTCCATAAGACGCAGGAGTATGCACGTAGCACATACACAATGGCCGTCTTGGAGAAAGGCTGTGGGTTTCACTTCCCTGCTCCAGGCAAGTTGATTCAACACCACAAGATAATGGTTAGAACTAGAGCGGTATCTGATCGCCTTCCAACCTCTAACTTTTGTTCTTGATTAATGTAAACATTCTTGGCAAATGCTTTCACAGTTGTTCCAACTCCTAATATTTTGAACTGAGGTCCATTTGACACATCCCCCCTCCCACGCCACTGGCTGGAGCCTCACCCCCCCCCCCCATTTGACAACACTCCTACATCCACGCTTCTCCCCCATATTTTCGGCCCTTGATTGAAATATTAAAGAAGTGTTTCTGTTATGGCTAAAATGAACACACGCCAAGCAGGACAGGTGGGGGGCTTCTGTTCGGTCCACTTGCGATGTGTGACCTGAAGCGCGTCCTCTGGGTCGAGCAGAAGCACGAGGTCTAACCAAAGGTGCACCCGTCATTGTATTCTAATTAGACCTAATTACGAAGCCAGGAAACAGGTAATAAATCTCGGGTGGGGGCGGTTGAGTGGGAGGTGAGGAGGGAGAGGGCTTGAACAGGTGAGAGACGAGTGGAGTTGGTCCAAAGGCAGACACGAGCCAAGGATATGGAGCAGGCAGTGGCGTGAATACCGGCCGGTTTTTTTTTTTGGGGGGGGGAGGGGGATACAGCTCCCCCCCCCAAAAAAAAAATGAACGGAGGGGCTCAAACTACGAATCCTAAAATTCCAATTGCTGATATCACGTAAATTATTCCGGCATAAAAAGCCTTGGAAAAAACCTGTCGGGTTTGCCAGTTCCCTTCACATCTGAAATGATGACGAAAGCTGGACTTCAGCTTGAAACTGGGTTCGCCAGTTCTCGCCCGGATAGCGTTCCCTTCACATCTGAAATGATGACGAAAGCTGGACTTCAGCTTGAAACTATTGATGACGTGTAGAAACAACAACTTGGTTGGGAGCATCCATGTTCACTCTCTCCTGCTCTACTGAACTGCTCATGTGACTTGAACCGGCCAATCAGCGATCGGTGCTCAAAATGGATAGAGGGAAGCGGGTTGTCAGGTACGGATGCTTTGTATGGTTGCAAGCAGTAAAGGTTAACAATATTGCTGTCGCTAGATGGCGCCACGGTATTTTCGTACGATTTTCAATCGGTGATAGTGCCACTTTAAAATAAAAGCAAGTTTCAAACGTGATGATGTGGACTTCGAAACATATGTTATTCGTTGGTAAACTGTTGTAGTCTGTTGTGAGTATAATGAAACTGACAGTTTCGCAAACACTTGAAATTTCACTGAAAATTCGCCCACTGTAAAAATACAGAAGTATTCTTACGAACTTTTGGTTATCGTCATCATGAACGTAAGTCGATGCAGTGAAAACCAAAGCAGACTAACTTTAGAGGTTTTCAAGAGAGGAACAAGTTTGGTTTCTTTAAACAAGGTCGACTGCGATGGAATTGCTCGTAACACCTTTACCTTCCAGACCGCTTTTCGCACGGGCTGAACTAACGTTACTTTGGGGAGAAATAGGTTATACTGGCTGTGCTGAATGAATTGACCTGGAAATGGGAATCGAGACCCACAGCTTCTATCCCAGTTGACCTTGAAAAAACGGTCGAGTACGAAGGCAGAGTTGCAACATGAATAATCTTGCACAAGTAAGTGTTTATAATCTCTTGTGTTCAAGTATTTTATGTTGTGTTTTCGTCGCTTTAGTTTTTTTCAGATGAGTTATAAAGCTTGATCGTTACGCAGGGCCGTGGCTAGCTGGCGTCCAAGAAAGACTGAAGAGGGCGTAAAAAAGCATACACAAATTCAATTATTGTTTTTTGGAAAATGTATCGTTAACGTTTTTAGTTTAACAGTTGGACTGTATTTTTTTTGTCATGGTGGGGGGGGGGGTAGAAACTGTGCAGTAGAGGGGGCGTAAATCATCCAGTTTGCTCCCCCTCCAACCCCCTCCCCCCGAAAAACCCTAGCCACGGCCCTGTCGTCGTGTAAGGTGGAAAATGAACTAGACCTTTAACAAACAAATCGCAGCAGACAATATTTTCTCTAAAAAAAAAGACACAAAGCTTCATACATAAAAGCAATTTTATTAAATAATCCACAGTTAAATACTGAGACTAGATGTTTTTAGTAAGCTAAGATGATCCGATAACTGGCGTAGTAGCTTCCTTTTCTTAAAAACTAATTGTATTGCAAATCAGAACATGAAAGGCGTACTTGCAAGGGACATTTAAACTTAACATTCTACGTAGCCCTTAAAAATATAAATTATGCTTTTGCGTGTGTTAAAAAAAGTCACCCATGTAGTATTTTACGCTTTTTGACTAGAATGGCTATCACAGCCTAATGAGTCGAACAAATTACTTTATTAAGATTGCACAAATACATAGGCCTATTATTTAACACATCAGCAGTATTTGATTACTCACTGGCTCACAATGGTAATAAATAACGACTAGAAAGTTGGTGACTTCAAAAATAGCTTAAAAGATCAATTTTGCTGATGTAGAATTACGGATCCCAAACGGATCAGTCCTCTTTAGTTTCATATTGTTATTGATCACGTCTTATTACCTCACTTTTGTCATTTTCATTGTTGCAAAGTGCCGTAAGTGCAAAGTGTTGGGTGACCGCCTGGGAATCTAGCTGTTGCAGACATAGGGCCTTAGGGCTTCGGGCAGATGACCAGGAGTGGTTAACGCTCGTTAAACCCTTTAAACCCTTTGAACATTGCAACAATGGTCCTTGTCCATTTTTTTGTTTCTTTGTAATAAGTGTACATTGAATACTTCCACCAAATAGCATTGTTGTGCCACAAATGGCGTACTAATTATAACAATGTCCGTGATACGCTAAAAATATAGCAAACAATCATTGGAACTTTGCACGCCGAGATTGATGCAGCTTCAAGGGCGAGGAAATCGAAAAAAACACACTGATGCATTGTTGGCTCAAGAGGGAACTCCATATTGCACGAATCTCGTGGCATGCTGTTATTGTTGCAGCATCAAGGACGAGGGAGCAAAATAGTAGCAAACAATGCCACTAAATGCACTGATGCATTGTTGGCTCAAGAGGGAATGTATCGATGAAATGCGCATATGAAACGTACATACATTGACTTCATTCATTTACCTCAATAAAAATTGATGCTGTATGGCAATAAAAGAGTTATAGCCGAACTTTTGCAAGAATGGTTCGCGATAAGTGATTTATTGTATAGATTTTACGTCCTTGAAGGCAGCAAATCCTCGGCCAGCCCCTCTGACGATATGCTCCCTATTTGGGCGTAAAAACCATACAATAAATCACGTATAACAACCCATTGTTGCAAAAGTATGTCTATCACTAAAGGTACAGTGACTTACTCGTTGAGTTTCTTTGGACTACATACTATATGTATGGCTTACCACGTGATTCCCAAGCACTGACAACTAACAATGTCAACAACTAACTAACATGTTGGTTCTTTTCATGAGGGAAGCAGGCAAACTCTGATTTATCTGCCAAGTCCGTATCTCAGCAAGACAATAACGAAATACTCGACGTCTAATGATGTAGTAAACGTAGTGGTCCAACAATGCAAGACTCTATAGTGCTAGGCAGAAAAGAAAAAAACTTTTTCTTTTGTGTATAATGCTGTATTGTGGATTCGGAATTTGTATTCGCGGATTTTTTGATTTGACGAGTGATGGAGATATGGCGTATGTTGGAGATGTGTTGGCGTATGTGTGGGAAGTCGGCGCGTTCAACAGTGTCATGGAAACGAACCATCCACAAGTAAACACTGAAAAATGTACAGTACCGCCTAAACTATCACTTTGAAAGAGAGTTTTAAAGGAGCTTCTTTAAATTTCCAAAATGGGTGCCATAGTGTAATGAACTTTAATGCTTGAAATGTTACCCACATTGCCTTTTTTTTAGTATTTATTGTGGTGAAAAATAACTTTTCGTTTAAAAATAAATGTACACATTGGGTGTAATACGGGTTTCGTTTAAAATAAATGATGGACTGCTGAGTTCTTAGCACTCCCTTCATTGTTATGTTCCTGCATGCTTACATTGTTACAAAAGGGCTGAGATGCGGTTATCGCTAGATAATAGTATTGCTTTCAGTTCAGTGAGGTTGCAGTGGCCTTAAATTCAAACCATTTGGATATAGCCCAACGATTAATGGTTACTGCACTTTCAAGAGCAGAAGCTGCCTGTACCCATGCTTTCTTTTCACAATCGTTGTTTTCTTTCCATAATCAGGTATTGTTTTGGATGCGTGGTGAGTCTTATCTTGAACTATCTGGGGAAGGAGAAGCAGCGTTTGTTATTGTGCTGTAACCCTGACAACCCGTCATTACCATGGTGACAAAGGACCTGTTTCCACGCAGTCAACTGCTGGTTAGGCTGGCATCGTCTGGGCTCAACTCGGCTAGTTTCTTCCGAGCCTAAAAAAAATTAAATTTACTTGTAAACGAATTACGAATTTAAACGGTTAACAACAAATAAACCAAGACTCGGCATATTGTGTTGAATTGTTTAATCACCAGTCGTCTGATATTTGGCAATGAAAATTTAAAAGCCAACTAATTCAATCAGGTAACAGTACCGAGGTAACCCACTTCACTTGTGAACTAATTGTTGAAACTAAATTCAAACTGTCAAACTGTCAAGCTGTCAAACTGTGTAAAATACTTATCTGTACTGCTCATTTCCTAAGCTTTTATTATGAAAGTACAGAATTCGAGACCAGAACCACAGTGGCCACACTGCTGTCTTAGTGGCCATAGTGGCCACATTGCTTAGTGGTCCCATTCTGCTGTCTTAACCAGATATGTACGTTATACACAGATATTGTGAAAACGGGGGAAGGCACATGGTCATCAAATAAATAGGGGCAACAGACTCACTTAGCCTCCCCCTCCTCCACTCCCATTTTATTTAGCTATTATAGTATTTGTTCCCTGGCCGTCCCCCCCCTCCCCACCCCCCACTCTATTCAGTTATTTTAATATTAGAATGCGAACGCGTATTAAAACACAATGGAAACTTTTCAGTTTTACCACTTTGGTTTGGGTGGCAAAACTCTAAATTCGAGCGCCCGAGACTTGGAGATCGAAATTTCCAGTAGGCACCTTACCGAGTTCAGAGTTACACCTTACAGGTTTTTTACATTGATTTCGTCCTTTTTCTTTTTATTTCGTCCACGTTCATTGGAGCGGAGCTCTATTTATGAATACACTCGAATGCAATCTTTGTAATCGCATTATGCAATAACTACTGCACCAATTAAAACCAGATTTTGAATATTGATTGCAGTACACCTAGAGGTGGTTTGTAAAAAAAAAAAAGTTAAAACCAGACGTGATGTTGAGGAACAACGCCGTCCAGCGACGTGCTACGAAAGCAAATGGACAAAGAAACAAGATGTGATGACGCAACCCAAAAGATGAGCCACAACGCTGTCTCCAATGCGACACGAGTTAATTTTTTGACGATGTTGCAGTTTTCCATAATTTATCCCCATGTATTGTTTTAACATTAGTTTTTTTTTAATAAATGTTTATGAAACTTTTAATTTATTGTGCAATTAATAATCGCTTCGCTCTATTTTGTGTCCATTTTGACGTTGTAATTTAGCTTTCGTTCATTTTAATATTGCAGAAAGTATAACACGGACGAAAGCAGAAATAAATAAGGACGTAACGAACGTTACGTGAAAAAAACTGGCCTTCGTGCATGACGTCATTTACGATTAGTCTCTGAGCTAGTGCATGGCGACATCTAGTGGGTGATTTTCGAGGCTTGCTTTTTGCTACACTAATTTGCTGCTACACTCGTTTATAGCATAGGATTAAAAAAAAGCTACTGTCAGTCATAATCTAAAATCCATCGTTTAGCCAAAAGAAAATGCCATGAACAATTTTTTTAAATTCAAATCCTTTTTACAGGTGTGCTTTTCGGCTAGGGCTTCCGTGAACTAATGAATTCACTAGTTGGACGAAGCAAATTGCTTTTAAACTAAGCTTGGTTGATGAATTTTACAACTAAATAATATTGCAAAAAAATAGAATTTGACCGTTACAAAAATACAGATTAAAAAAAAATGTGACAGACTATACGAACGAGTGAAAGTTGGGGAAGGTGGGGAGGGGAGGGAGTAGGGCAGGATATGGACGGAGCAGCAGCTGTCCTATTCTAGTTGCTGCACGCGCTGTGGGTGGAACGGAGCCGCTTTCAAAAAACGAAAGAAGCCCTCCCTGGTTTTTTAGCTCGTTTCCCAAGGAAAAGACCAGGTCATATTGATGAAAACCTAATCGATGCTAGCAAGGAAGGATTATTCCAGATGGTATAAGCAGAAAAACCCTCCTAATTAGCACGAGCGGCCAATTTGTGTAAAATTTCCATAATACTAGTTCAACCTGGAAGGTTCCTCCCCCACCCTTGCTAACCCCCTGCAATGAGAGGGGCACGCGGACACGCGACTTTTCTATAAGGTTCAGGAAAAAAGGAGGGTACAAAAATAGAGCCACAAATAAAATAAGGTGGGAAAAAATAGGACCACCGGTATTGTGTGTCCCCCTTCTTTTTCCTCAATTACAATAGCAGGCTAGTTATTAAAAAGTAGGTGACAAAGGGGGAAAAAAAGTGTAATCAAGAAAACGGCGGTCGCGTGCTGGTCATGTCGTTTCCCATCTGTTAAATTAATAGTATCAGGTTTCTGTAATCTGAGAAAAAGAAAAAAATTGTCGATTTAACGAATTTGTAAATATTTCATGCTTGCGAATTATGGTGACATAAGATTTCGTACGAAGGGTTGTAGAATAACCTTTGGAAGTAAACTTCGTCTGAAGTATGATGTAATGTGACTACGGCCAGGGTCCTACCGAATTGGGGGTGGGGAACTTCTCCCCAACTTTCGCGAAAATTTGTATAGTTAAAAAAATTGAAAATTGAGCTTGCTGTTTTTTTTTTCTAGTCCTTGTGTTAAGCCCATCACCGCTATGGCTTAAATGTCTAGTTATGGCAAAAACGTCAAATAATTCTTTACAGAACAACTTGAAAAGGATTCCCGCCAAGTTTTCGTTGTTTAAAGTCTTGATATCAATTGAATTTTGCGAAAATCGTGCAAATGGCTAAATAAAAATTTAAGTTTGCTATTTTAGTTGTTCAAAATTTGCTAGATAGTATACTGTAAACAAGCTCTCGAGAAGTCAGAAACAGGCACTAAATTACGCACAGTACTTCAGGCTCAGAGGCTCCCTCTCGGACTCTGGTGGGGGAAGCTTACAAAACTCCCCCAGACCAGCTAGCTGGTTTTATCGGGCTCCTGTTGAATTTTCCTGGCTGTGCCACTGTTAACTGTCGAAACTAGTTGGCAAAATGTCAAGTGGCAAAATGTCGGTCTAGTGCCCTTCGCTACGGCCCTGACTACAGCAAAAAGCATTAAGAAAACATTAAAAGTTAAGAAACAATGAAGGCCCGCGATAAACGCGAACGGGCTAATGAACGGCCCGGTTTTAAACGAAAAATGTGATTTTTTCAAGTAGTTCTATTTCTCACATAGTTACAATTGAAGCCAGTTAGGCAGATGGCCAGCGCCTGCGTGGATGCATGACTAATTGGCTGGGGATGACAACGTTCACACGGCCAATTAGTTTTGAGATTAGTAAAACAGAAACTTGTGTATTTGCCAAGTTTTCTTGCCGACAGACCTAACATTCTAAGCGTACAACCTCCTCCTCCCCCGTCCCAACACACGTACACCCGTAAAGTGCTACGTGCTATTTTAGCACTAACAATGTTGTTTTCAGTTTGTTAATTGATTTACTTATGTTATTAATGGAATATTATATTATGTAATTAATGGAATATTATGTTATGTTTATGTGGCATAACATAAATCAGTTAGCAAATTGACGGATACGGTTTTGGTGCTAAAATACAGGTACCTTTTTACGGATGTGTGTCTTGGGAAAGGGGGCAGGAGGTGTACGCCTTCAATGTCATGTCATGTTATCTTAGTTATTTACGTTATGTTGCGTTACGTTACGTTGTGTTGTGTTGTGTTGTGTTGTGTTGTGTTGTGTCACGTTATGTTAAGTGATTTAGGCAGAATTTTATGCACGGGTGTGATACCGACGTATGGTTTCGCCGAACCTGCGGTTTTCTCTATACGAAACCGGCCTCAAAATCTAAACTGCTTTGAACAGCCGGTAGAGCCATGTGAATTTGGACTTGACCAGTAGAGCGAATAACCGAACGGTCTAGATAGTTTTAGTAAATAATGCTTTGGTTTTTGTATAATTTTGCATTCAAATTCATTCGACACCTTGTATGTCTCTTAGCAAAACCATCTGTTGTCAAAAGCACGAAGCACGGTCAGCAAATCTTAATGATTCCCTAATTCATATGCATGAAATGTACTGCAGTCTCTGCTTAACCTTTTTTATTTACAGTACGTGGCTTGTTGTAACATACCTAGCTAACATAAAATTAGAGTAGAAAGCTAGTAGATTAAGGAGAAAACACTTAGTGAGAAGAAGCTGTAGTTGCGGGTTCGCCACTTTTCCTTTTCCAAAATGCAAACATGGTGCAAACCATTTTAAGTTGTGACGCCATTTCTGGCAGTGAGAGGGTCGAAGTTTAAAATTGGTGGGCGCTTCAGATCTTCTGCCAAGTTGCAACGATCTTTTCAGTTAAAGAGTTTGCGTAGTCAATTTACCTGTGTGCAGCCTTACATAGGAATTTTCGTGTTTACCCTAAGTATTACGTGTAGCCTTTTTTCCGTAAGAGTTTTCTCGACACTCGATGTCTATTTGACGTCGTTTTTTTTTTTTGTCCTAATGTTTAATTGTGGTTTGTTCCAGCTTAGGACAAACAATAGAAGTATTGTGACAAGGAGAACGTTCGGGTGACATCCAAAATTGTGCCAACCATAAGACAGATGAACCTAAAGAGAAATTTATTCGCAAAATAGTGAACATAAACTGTAAAAATTTGAGATATACGCGGATATACGAGAGCCTAGTCAAAGTCCGTGCTACGCACGGCATGGGATTATCGCATGCAAATGGAGAACGATCAGCTTTTATGTATCTCAGATGGCTTTGGGCTGCGGTAATCCGTTACTTTCCTTCCATAGTTGGTGCCTTCTGTCCGAGGCATGTTCAGTCAAATGGCGCACATTTCACTGGCTGATACCCGAGTGACGTTTGATACGCCGTTTGCAACACTGAAATGGTTTGGTCTTTCATGTGTATGTTTATGGTCTACTAAATTATACTTCTTGCATCACAGGTTTGTGCATACTTCACACTAGCTCATTACTCTGTATGCATGGGCCTAGAGAGCCGTAACCCGGAATCGGAAGGCGTGTTTCACGTTGTGTAGCCTGGACGTTTTATTATGTTGGCCTGGTTATGGTGGCGTGTAATATGTTGACTCTTTTAATGTTACCACACTAACAAAAAGTGATATGCATTATAGGACTGCCCGTGCAACTGTCCCCTGACATCGGTAAGAGAAGAGATTCTCTGGTGTAGAAAACTCCACTTTACAGAAAAAATCCTGAAATGGTCTATCAGTATCCCTGGTATAATTTCACGTTGGGCCAAAAACTTGTCGTCCAGTGTTGGGGCTTTGCCACGACAATATTTAGTGGTGGCATTAGTAATCAATTTCACATATTATTGATACAAATTAAGTATCAGCACCTATACAACACTTACAACACGATAATTCAGACAGTTTCACTGCCCCTATTGAAGATTGAATGCATACAAGGCTTTTCGGAGGTAACCATTGTGCTAAAGACATGGATTGTCAGGTCGATAACATACACCTTCATCTTTAGAGATGGCAAAAGTTGGGTCCCCAGAGACAAAAACACTGAGGACCCAACTTTGGTTTTTTTTTTTTAATAATTATAACTAACCTAAATTTTGGCATTATGCATGCGTTAGGGGTCGAAATTTTATATAGAGAATATTAGTTTTTTTTCCCACAAAACTAGTACCATGCTCGAATTAGACCACACCTTTCAACTCAGTAATTATATAAACCAATGCTTTACTTGTCGTTGAATGGTCACCAACAAACAAATCACAGACCTATACAGTACATATCTCACTTAGAGGAAGCGGTTTGTTATCAATCTCGTTCTGCCCGTGTTGCTCAGTGACACCACCTTCGTGAATCGTCGGACTTTTACGGAAACACGAAGCTGCTTCTTGTTACGATTCGGAGCTTTACGCTTTAACTTCGTTTAAAAGTGGTGTAAAAATTTGGGTTAGGCCTACTTAATAAGAAATACCAACGCTGAAGCAAATGAAATTACAAATAGGATGACGTTATGCGGTGGGGGTAGTATCGCCCAATAAGGAAAAACAAGCTAAACACCGTAAATCGAAAACGTAATGGAAGTCGAAATCGAAACCGTATATCGAAATTACGTCAGAGAATAGTTTTGCGGAAAGAAAACAAAAATTCTTACACCGGATGCTGTTAGTGCTTTTATGAAATCGATCATTTATGCGTTTTAGCACTCATCTCCTTTCCAGCAAATTTCTCTGGAAATTAAATCTGGTAATGCGTTTCGTGCTAAAACACACAAATTATCGATTTCACAGACGCACTCGTGGTATAAACAGAAAAAATCACTTACCGACGTGATGACAACAATATTTAGTTGTATTCATCCAATTGCATTCAGGTGTGAAAGATAAAACTGCATGATCAGCTCTACTTAGCATTTACTTTCACACTAAATAAGCTTTTTTTTTTTATTTTATTCACCCCTACCGCCCTCGCTTTCCGACCCCGGCCAAAAAAAAAAACTGGTTTTACGTCTCGTAACAATAAATCAACTTGACTGAATACAAATTATTTCAGTGTTTTAACTTGCAAAAGAGCTAGAGTGAAGCTGTCAACCATTTTTTGGCTATTTTGCATGAAACCCGGCCGATAGAGGCAGGCAGGCACCCTTCTACGCCCTCGCGTTAACCAAAGCGGGCGGGCAGATGCAGGCAGGGTGTTTCAGGGGCGTTTGGGGCCCGTGAGCCTTTGTTGGGGGAGGGCAAGTGCAAGGTGAATTAGAAATGAAAGACGAAAGGCAATTTGTTGCTGGGCATAGCGTTCGCTTTCGAAAGCGAAGCGAGTACGAAAGCGGGACGACGATTGGAGGAGGTGGTGGGGGTTGAGAAGGGGAAATGCGAAAAGGTATTCTCGTTGAAGCGTTTCTAGACGATAAATCCGTTCCGTTCAAAGAAATAAAAAAAAGATCAATCTGAGCGAATGGTGCAGAAGAAATTGAAGGTGAAGCGAGAAAAAACATTATACACAGGGGGAAATATTCTACATTTTAAAGGAAATCATGCCGGTAAAAATTTATTTTTATCCTTGATACTATACTATAGTCCAGTAATGATGCTTTCGACAAAACGGGTTCAATTGTTAGAATTGCATGAACAAACTCTCGGTAGAATGAAAATAAGTACAAGTGGGGAAGAAAGTGCTCTTTTTTTAAAGGGATTAACATCCAATTTTAGAGACCCGTTTTTGCTTTAGTAATCATGCTAGTTATCGTGTACATCATTAAGAACGCGCGTGTGCGTGTATACCTCTACGCCTCTTGAACTAAGGAACCTACAAAGATGCGAGTTGGTCTATTGTCATTGCAGTAACTTGCTTTATTGACCGTCAACTACAAGAAAAACTGCTCTGAAAACTGTTCATGCATCAAAGTTCTATCGGGCAAACTAATCAGAAAGCGCGATCGACGCCACTAGAGTGAGCGATGCGGACTAAAACTGAGCGAGCAAATTCCGAATTGTAAACTTATTATATGATCAATAAAAGTATATTATTACTGTATAGATGACTAGTATTTTTTTAGAAACGCCAGTCCGACCTTTGCCTTCAGCTATGCATCACCAGAAATTTTCTATCAACTGGCAGTTACTTCACTGGATAGCCTATTGTATCCTAAGCAATGCACTTTTTTAACTGACAATTGTCGCACGGGGAAGCATAATATTACGGCAATTAGTCGTAATAAAGTGCATCACTTAATGAAACATTAAACCAAGGATTTGTTTAAAAGAGTATTTCCTCCCCCCCCCCCCCGGACCACTGAAGCTGCTGGTTTCCCCTTCAAAACAAATTCCACTCATAGTCGAGTTGAAAAAGAGAAAGAATGAAGAAGTTAAGAGTGCATGTGAGGTTCCATTGTCGGAATTTAAAGGCTTATAATTAGTTTTAAATAATACATTCAGTTTTGTGAATAACCATTTTAGAACCAATTCTAACGCTGTGGGAGGTCCACGTGTAAATCAAAGCCGCGATTTAATCTCGTGTCCGTTTGGCTTGGAGGCCAGAGCACTCTTGATAAGATGGATTATTTTTTATGCTTGCATCAGGCGTTCAGTGATCGTCAGTCGTTTAAATATAAGCCATATTATGTTATAAGCCATAAAATTCTTTAATTTTGTGTAATGTTTTGTTTCTGTCATTAACCTTTTTAGAATAACTATACGAACGCTGTGGGAGTCGTTTAGTAGACGTAGGGTAGAGACGCGATTTGATGTCGTGTCCTATTAACTTGGATGCCAGGGCATTGCCCATTATGATGTGGTTTACTCGCCTGCTTGGCGTCATATAGGTAACAAAGATTATACTCATATTTTTTTTTTCGCGAGACATACTATTTTCCTTTCTTGTAAGAAACGTTTCAGTTGTAATCACGGGGGTCGAAAATTCGGTCGAAACTGCGTCGTTTTCTATACAATCCAAAGATGTGTTTCAGTTTGTTTCCTTCGGTAATAGGATCGACGGACCATGGACCATCCAAGGACGTCATTTGCCTGGTAAATGGTGTGTCAAGTTACCTTCCACCCCCCCCCCCTCCTCTTGGTGGGCAACGGCAGAGTAACATCCCTCACTACGTGTGGGAGTACAGATGGGTCCTAAATGAATTCACGTTCCTCTTCTCCCTCATGGTTTTCCACTTCTCGCTGCACTGTGGAGTGCAGTTATATCTAATCTTAGTTGGTCCTGCATTTCTCTACCGTGGTTTCCAATTATGATATGAGATGGTGCTCACGTTTCCTTGTCAGGCACGAGCTATTTTGAAATCGCCCCGTATATCGTCCGTTTTGATTGGCCGAAGCAAATGACGTAGTGACACAAGAGCCAACCAGAGCTTCTGTCGTTATTGGTCCTCGCTTGCTTACAGTATTAATAATTTAGCTAGAAGGGTTTATTTATTTGTGTGTGTATCCATAGATCACTACCTGTCTTTGTTTAGCTGCAGGCGGGGAGTGAGTTTGTTTTTTTCTTCGGTCATGGTACAACCCTTTGCAGTTCAATCAGTCTGTTCTCGTGCCAGATTGGCCGGCCTTTCATAAAACGTCCTTTCAATTCATGACCCCCAACGCTGGACACCCTAACTATCAAGGGCGGGCCAAACGCATTTTTTCCCATCTTTTTTCCCAATGGGATTCATTCGATCCTACCAACAATTTTTTTTAGACGAGTTAGTGTATTATTCCTATCTCGAGTGACGAAAATTTTTGGTGTGAACCCGTCCACGAGTATTATGCACGAAATGCTGTGTTTTGGAAGCTTGAATTCACGTTTAAACAACAAATTTTACTGTTACAAATTGTTTTTAGCATTGTGTAAAATTGTCGAAAGTCGCCACTGCCTTTGAAACATCAGTGTGCTTATTTACACCACTACGAAAAAATTTGACCTACTTGTTTGTATACGGTGGTGCATGATGAATTTTTAAGCCTCTCACCTCTAATTAAACGGTTTTGGATGTACGAGTGTACCGGTTATGTATCGGCGTGGTTGGACTATTACCTTAGAGGCAGTTGTTTCGGGACCACACCGAAATACGGCGCAACGACTTATCGTCATTAAATGCAAAATATATTTTTTTTTAGTACTCTTCAGTATACTGTACGACTGTTGCTTCATATAACAATTTTACTATTAAGAAACGGGTTTGTTTGTCTATATTTTATACACACTGTAGTTTTTCCTTCTTCCTGGCAGGGAAAGACATGCAGTATCGAATACAGCTTTCCTTTTATCGCATTCACGATGTCTTACCTGATCGCCTTGCCATCTAGGCCCATAGTAGGATGCGGGGGTAAGAGGTGAAGGTCTTTAAAGGTGTGCCTCTGGCCAAAACATGGGTTGATAAGCTCATGTGGGTGCACGGTCGTACATACAACAGCTGTTATATAGTTAGATTAAACTTATCATGTTTATGTTTTGTGTATTTCTTACTACTAGATGTTTTGTGTATTTCTTACACTGGTCAGGTAACTGTTTGAATATTAACGATGTTTTCTTCTTTCATTTCTCTCTTTCTCTTTTACTATAGTTTCAGACAGTTAATTGGTTGACAGCGGCATCTAGGGACAAGAAATGGTACCAGTAATGGAAAATGCATTTTAAGTATTTTGAAAAGGCCTACTGTTGCAATACACAAGTGTGATTGATTTTTAAGAGTAAGTATTTGACTCCTTAGTGCAAGAAACTGGTTGTCCTGCTCTTCCTACTCCATAGCCTCGCTAGCTTGTAAGGTTTGTGTCACACAGTCAGTATGTACTAAAAGTTTAACGAAGCAAACAGCAAGTGGGACGTCCTGGGTTTAAGTCCGAGTGATTACCATTTCTTTCTGCTCAGATTAGTGTATCGTGTATACTCAAAAGGAAGTCCTTAATTCATACCGTTTGTATCATTGACTCTTTACCTCTAGTTGCGTTCTTTATTTATTGATTGCATCACTTCTAGTGTGGAAGACAAAAAGCAAGTTAATATCCCCTCCTGTTTGTGGCCGTTAAGTCACCGTTGAGAAAAGTTGAACAGCTACTAAGCTCGGCTGGAGCCAATAGCCAGGATCCATCCCGCTAGCACAGTGGTTCGAGTGCCCAGCTAGTAAGCGGGAAGCCCTGGGTTCAAGTCCCATATTCGGGGCAGTTGTCTTTTCTATCTTTATTTCTGAGAATAATGTATCTTGTATTCTTCAAGGTCAGTCTTTAATGCAGACTATTTTCTTCGTTAACCCTTTTTCTCGTCATTTATTCTTTATTTCAATTCAAACTATTTAATTTCATTTCATGTCTCATTAGATGTGTTTGCAAATAGTAAATAACAAAATAAATAACAAAACAATGACATTTCTTTATTCTTACATAAATCAATCAGAACACCTTTGTACCTAATCAGGGTTAGGCTTTAGTAATTTCACATAATTGTAGGTGGGACTTTGCATTTCAGTTTAAAAACGGTTAAGTAGATAATCAATACCTTTTTCTTCGCATTGTTGATGTAAAATATAAATCTTTTGTGAATGTTTTGAGCTCAACTCAACTTCACAGTATTACTAGAATCACCTTTCCACACACGTCAGAATTGACTAATGCCTCTGAGCATGCGTCAGACCTGGTTTCTATTGTTGTTGGATTGGTTGTAACTGTTCCTTTTATTACGCCTGGCATAATACTGGTACCACGATTTGCAAGCATTACTGTCAAAGTGTAAGGGTGCTGTAGATCACCCACGAAAATGGGTGAAAGCTCACCCCTTTCTCCCACATACACGCCCTACGCGTGCCACATTCTCTTCATCCAAGCACCCTCGTCCCTCATTCACTCTTTCTCTCTCACACCTACAGACGCATTATTTCATGGGAATCGAACCTTTGTTTTAGTACATGAGTCAAGCAGGAACGGTTTGTATTGCACCTTGCCTCAACGTCAGCGTTGTTATGAAAAACAGTTGCTTGGGAACAGTGGCGTGAACAAGGTAACGGGGCAGCTGGAGCGCGAGAACACCCCCTCCCCCCTCCAACTTTTTTCTTTCCCCCTTTTTAGCTACCTATTGTCACGTTAAACAGCACGTTCATTTTTTAACAACATCGTTGTTACATGACGCGTAGTCGTTGAGGGAGGCTTGCCAGATTGTGTCCCCTTTTGCGTCACATATTGGTTTGGGGGAATCGGCACAAACGCGACCTCACCTCCACCTCAGCTTCTGCTTGGCGTTCCTGTTGCGTTCGGTAGGCACGTTGCTTCTCCTCGAATTCTCTTAGTCTTTGTTGGTAACGCTTGACTTGTTCTTGGAGGATGCTGTCTTCGATCTAATGAGAAAAAAAAAATCTATTATGTACAAAAAAAAATCTTTAAAATAACAAACAAAAGGAAGGTGATATTGGCATGCGAGAGGAACTTTGTCGTAGATGTTATGACGTACGTGGCATATTACAACCTTTTTTTTGTATTTTAGCATATTAGTGTAGCTGCTCTGCAACTCTTTTTTTCAGTTAAATTCTATTTTTTCCAAAACGGTTCGACAAAGCGTATACCTTCTAATTTCTATAATAATCTGAGGTAGAACAGCACTTTAAGTACATATGATGAATGAAAAACCAGAAAGTGCACCAACATAAATAAAAGTGCTTCGTTT